>CAHIKZ030000156.1:1230000-1262500 GCA_903632075.3 Acanthosepion pharaonis
AGGAAGTAAAAGGACCTTAAGAGAGAAATAATTAATTAAGGCCTAAAGAGATATTAAAAAAAAGAACTAACAAAACACAGATAAAAATATGACGAAAAAGATTGTTAACAGAGCATTCAAATAAAAGAAAAAATCGCAAAAGATTTAAAGCCTAAAAAAAAATATAATATTGTACTACAGAAATCTGGTGCATTGGAGTTGATATGTTTAATAAAAGATATGTTTCTTCCCAATCAAGCGAATACTTCTTTCTTACATAGGAGTTACTATTTTCTAGATATATATTTATAGTATATATATATATATATATATATATATATATATATATATATATATATATATATATATATATATAGAACTTGAAGCAATCTAATTAACTTAATGTTTATTCTGATTCGGTACAAAATGTGCAGACACTTTAAAATCTCTTATCTTCCCTGATGTAAGTAGATGAGATGATTGAAACCATAACGACATATATATATATATATATATATATATATATATATATATATATATATATAGAGAGAGAGAGAGAGAGAGAGAGAGAGATAGATAGAGAGAGAGGGAGAGGAGGAAGAACATGAATAATTGTTAAATTAACAAATCAATTATAACTTCATCAGATCAATTCAACTCATGCTAAGATGAATATGAAGTATGTCATGTTCACATATACATATATGTATATATATATATATATATATATATGTGTGTGTGTGTGTGTGTGTCTTTGTCCATGTATAAGCATTCATGTATATATTCATGCTTTCATTACAAAGGCAGCAGAAGAGTGATTAAAGAGCAGAAGAGTGATTAAAAACCATATGCGTATAAGCGCATATATTAACGAACGCATATATATATATATATATATATATATATATATATATATATATATATAGAGAGAGAGAGAGAGAGAGAGAGAGAGAGAGAGACTGTGTAATCGGGAATTTATCACAATATATAAAAAAGCAACAATCGTATATACTGCGTTTCTTAAATAGAAGAACGTTATTGTATCCATGAATTATGTTATAACTTCTCAACGGATATATATATATATGTGTGTGTGTGTGTGTGTGTGTGTGTGTGTGTGTCTGTGTGTGTGTGTGTGTGTGTCTGTGTGTGTGTAACGAAGGAATATACTTGATTTCAAATTTTATATGTTGATATAGCCCAAGGTTATGTTTACGAAGTATGGCTGACTGGTGACATTAATGAAGATAAAAGACACACACACACATATACTATATATAATATATTAACTGATTTAAAAATATGGTTTCATCGCTACACAGGAATTACCATGTTTTAAAAACAGAAGCTAAAACTTCAAATTCAATGATATAATTAAATTAAAAGCATCAAATTTAATGAGTTTTAAAAGCACATACATTCATAATTTTTGTTTCCAAGGATACAAAGAAATCCAAACATTTAGACAGGGGCGGTAGCGTATTCTTTTTTATTAACTATTATTATATAAATTATGTGTAACTTTCGAAAAGGGGTTAAGTCAGGTTGGGGGTGCCTTTTTCAACGAATGATGACATCCGTTCAACGCATATCGTATGTTTTTTTTGTTTTTTATCTACGTCAAAAAGTTTATTCAATCTTTTGGTCTCTTATCTGGGTGTATATATATATATATATATATATATATATATATATATATATATATATATATATATATATGTGTGTGTGTGTGTGTGTGTGTTTGTGTGCTTGTGTGCATGTATAGGAAATAGAATCCGATTAAATTTTCGAGAAATTTTACAAATGGAAAAACATTTTCTTAAAAGTATATATAATTACGCGTTACGCCTTTCTAGGCTTCATCACATCCAAAATTGAAAGAAAAAAAAATTGATGTGCATTTGTGTGTAAGATAAAATAGGACAATTTCAGTACTTTTCCCCACTAAACTGGCGTTTCAATTCATCTATCGACTACCTGTTACCGCTTCTTTCCTTTCTTCCCGATTACAAATTTTAACGCATTTCTCATATATATATATATATATATATATATATATATATATATATATATATATATATATATATATATATATATATATATATATATATATATATATATATATATATACATACAGCAGATTAAATGTGGGGCATTTGTAACTTGTGAGCCTTCGGCTCGTAAAGAAATCAATTTTATACTCGCCTGTGAACTTCCTACATTTCTATGCTGCTTCAGAGACAATTTCAGACATAATCCTCTTGAAGGCGCGTTTTATAATAAATTTACTGTCAAATCTACACCAAGGCCTTTATTCATTATAATAGAACGGCGTTGAGGTATGAATAGTTCAATATTGTGTCCCTTTCTTAATTCTGACAAAATGAGACAGCACACGCCAACATACAATATTACCCCTCCCCATAATTACACACATAATTACATCTATCTATCTATCTATCTATCTATCTATCTCTGTATATATATATATATATATATATATATATATATATATATATATATATATATATATATATGTGTGTGTGTACTATAGTTCAAAAAATTTTAAGTTAAATTTAGTATGATTAGTATGATTGACAGAACAGTGAAAACAATGAGAAAAAAAAAACCTCTTAAAGTCATTGAAAGATGAATAGAATCAATTATCGTACTTTTATTTTTGGAAACTTTTGCAACGGATGCCAATACATTAAGCAAGGCTAAAGGACGTTATTTTGACGAAATCGAAATTTATTAATAAAACAATAAAAAAAACCATGTCACATTTTTTTTTTACTATGGACAATAATATTCACATATTTATAGTACAACGCAAATAGGTTTTAGGCTAATTAAAAAAAAATTAATAGGGGTTTTCTTAATCTTCTGTACTCTAGTATATATATATATATATATATATATATATATATATATATATATATATATAGATAGATAGATAGATAGATAGATATGACGAAGGAGAGAGGACTGAAAAATTAACATTATTAATTTTGTTTAAAAAAAGATTTCATTGACATGAATTGTATTGAATTGGAATGTGACAAAATGAAATTTGGAAAACAATATCCCTCGTGCTGTGGCCCTTTTCATTGATGCATTTCTGAAGGCATTCTTGGAAATTGACTTTTTCCATTATTGCTCTGTTGATTTGGGCGACTTCCACCGGAATAACTTCTTTCAAATCGTCCAATTTACCCGGCTTATACTCATACATACCTTCCTTGAGGTTTTCCTACAAAACACAATCAGACATGGACAAATGAAGCATTCACCGAAAAAAGGGCAAAGATTCATTGATGATCTGGCTGTGTGGAGCCATCCTGCTGGAACCACAAACGTTGGATGGAAATACGTCTTTGTAGTAATTCTGGCACAAAGAAGTTCTTTATTTTCCCCGATGTATCGCACGGAGTACACAGTAACAGCATTTCCATTATGGTCTTAAAAATGTAAAGACCAATGACGCCAGTTTTCCAACTCTAAAGTGTCTCTTTGCTAATGATCTCAGCTGACATGAAGTGGAAAAAATACTGAATCTATTGCTTGTTCAGCTGTTAAGAAATTTGGTTCAAGGTTTCGTGTAAAGATACTTTCGATCTGACATATCTATAAGTCAACCATTCATTCATGCTTACATTATTGCTGAAACATAGGTGACGGTAAACCTTTTATTTACTTTTAACACATTGAAAAGACGCAAAGGATAGTAAACAATATTCTTGGTCTTGATCTGGCGGCTCGGTTCCAGCCAATTTCCAACTGTCTTAAGATTGTCTCTCTGTGTTTTTTTTTCCTATAAATACTTGCATGATAATTGTTTGGATGAACACAATGCTATGGTACCAAAACTTATTGTATTTAAGCGCAGTAATTGACTGGCCGAATTTCTGCCGTATTAGAACTAATACAGCAGAAATTTATAGAAACAAGGATCATTTCATTCATAACGGATTCGGAGGTTTTTGTATATTATTTGAATTGTTTGCGACGATGGATTTCTCGCCAATTAAATCATTAACCTTTGCATTTGTTTTTGTGTGAATAATTCATTAATTTGTAAATTGATTGCACGTTTATCGTAATTTAAATAACTGATCCAAGTGCGACTTTTGGATAATAAGTGCGACATTACTGTAATTATTGAACAATATAGTTCATGCCACTTTGACAGAAAATTTACCAGTAAAAAATTCGTTCATCACCATATTTGTATATGAACGCACAACTTTTAAAAATTTAAAATCAAACTCAGCGTTGCTACTGCGCGCTCAAAAACAATAACTCATTTCCAACAGCATTTTCGGATACAACAATACATATATTTTCGTTGTCCTCTTATTACTAAGAGAAAAACAAGAACAACATCTATTCTATACCTGAAGATGTCTGTAGGAACAGACGAAAGCTTGTAGTAAAAATAAGAACTAATACGGCAGAAATTTATAGAAAAAAGGATCATTTCATTCATAACGGATTCGGAGGTTTTGTATATTATTGGAATTGTTTGCGACGACGGATTTCTCGCCAATTAAATCATTAACCTTTGCATTTGTTTTGTGTGAATAATTCATGAATATATATATATATATATATATATATATATATATATATATATATATATATATATATATATATATATGTATGCATCATTTGGTATCAAAAGTATATCAAATATGGATCTGAAACTGACAGAAGATAAAATACAGAAAAAGTAGGGAATTGTTTTTTTTTTATCAAACCGACGTGTTTCCATTTAATTAATGCATCAGTGAATGAGTTATGATGAAAAAGAAGAAATTAATTCAGCCTTCTTTTTTTTTTCCTTTTGTAGAGTTTAATTTTTATTCTTTATTCAAATCTCACTTACATTCAACTTGTTGAACCAACAGTAGTAAAAGTGATGGCGTTCGAATTCATGAAGAGTCAGCGTGTCCATTCGTATTTTGAAGAATCTAACGGATCCCAAGCCAAAATGAAAACATTATTTCTTGCTTTATGTATGTAAGTATATAAAAATTCTAGTTGGTATATAATTGAGTCAGATGATAATGTATTTGCGTTAGTGTGTGTATGCGTGTTCGAAATCGAGTGTGTCTTCTTGTATGTTTATACAGTTTTGGTTGACGTAATGTTTGATAGTTTTACACATGTTTATTTGGGGACATTTTGACGTATATAATGAATTTGGAAAGTCCCAAATTCTACTAACGTTTGTTCAACTAGCAGAATGCACATGAAACATACTTTAATATTATTAACGATACACATTTAGCTTAGCCTCGTCTTGTGCCTTACCAGATACTGCGGGTACTCCTCAAAATCTGATCATTCCAAGTACCCCACGAAAACAAAATGGAAAATTGGAAATTAAAAACTTCAACAAAATATTAAAAAAATGCGAAGATTCGCCGGAAACAGTGGTAAAAACTCAACTGCTATATAATATCAATCCTCTTACATGGTAATGAATACTGAAACATTTTCTCAAAAATGAAGAGTAAACTTGGGACGAGGAACTACGAAAGAATTCGAATGAAAGAATTGAAATTTTAGGGTACATAAGGAAAGTGGACTTGAAGAATTTAACACTGAGAGGATATATTGAAATAAGATCCGCAGAAAGAAACAGCGATGACAGGACATAGATTGAGTGTTATAATTAAGGTAAAAAAATATTGCTTAGAGTTCCAAAGATGGGAAGTTTTGGGAAGCTATGATAATCGATATTCTTATACACGGCGCTAAGAATAGAAGCAGCTTAGCTTAACATGTCATAAAAATCAACATTTCCAAAGATGGACATACCTGGGTTCGAAAACCAAGAAATAGATTCTGTGCGATTTAAGCAGCTGAACAAGATAATCCCGGAAACGAACAATAAAGAGACAGAAAGTATAGTATGAATGAAGATGTTAGAGTCTTCTGTAGGGCGGCAGCCGTTTAAAAACAACGATTATATATCCTACTTCGATTGCAAAATATTTTATGACTGTTATTAAACCCTTTTAAAACTTCCTGCTCTGGCAGCCACCGCTATAACCCCAAAGAAAGGTGAAACAAAAATACGCTTCATTTGTTTATAGAAGACGCATAATGCGATTTCCTTTTTACAATCCTGAGTCTTTGTCCTATTTTTTTTTAATTCTTTTTCAGTAACTTTAATCTTGCCGACGAGCTTTGAACCATTTAAAATTAATGTTCCAACTTTCAACGTAACATTTTCTTATATTTTTCTATTCATGATAAAAACGAAAATAGCATAGATGAAAGGAAATTAATCTAAAATGGATATTATAACATCACCGAATGTAAGTATATTGTAACATTGTTATTTCCGTCAATGTCTGTATACAGCGGCTATATTTTAAGCAGACAGGGTGGTCGTCTTATGTCATCTTTTATAAAAACGAAGCATCGTGGACAGGTAATGTCAATGTGTCGTTCGTTCTTTATAACTGGGAGGTTTATTAATTTAAGAAAGGAAATACACAGTGTTGCCTTTTATGATAATATTATACAATCGTCGGACGTGTGATTGTCAACGTACATAAACCCAGATAATGGCGGCATAGCTTTAAATTAAAGACAAAATCATACCTGTATCTTTAGATAAAAAGCCCAAAGTATATAGGGCTGTATTTAATTGCTGAGTATTATGTTAATGTATTTTTTTTACATTGTTTAGCTTCAGCTCAGTCTTAGATGTTTGTGGAAAAATTGAGAAAGCTATAATACGGGGTGGATATGCGGGCGATGTAATTATAATTGATGCGGAAAGAAGGATCGGTTAGCTGAGTCCAATTTCTGGTCCAGTCACTTGTGTTCACTTCTCGCTAATCCTTCGGGGAAGAGATGTTTCGTATTCTTGTGTGTGTGTGTGTGTTTATATGTACATATATGCAAGAATATGTATGATTAAATGGGTTATAACATATATTATTACTGTTTATCATTATTACCCTACCGTTATTCCTCTCATTGGTACTATTATTATTATTTTAATTTTCTTTGATTTCTGGCGTTTACACATTTCTTTCCGGGTCCCGCCCAGGGACCTAATGTTAGAAATGGCATTATGACACTTTCCACTGACAAAAAAAAAAAAAATTACATAGAAAAAGCCCTACGTAAAGTGTGGGCTGTACTTGTCAGAACAATTTGTATCTCCTTGAGGCATGGACTTCCAGGAATCCCTTCAATTAGTCTACTGAAATATTTTCCAACCAGTCCCATATGCCACATTTTCGAGATTTCTATTTCAAGGTCCTTGTATTTTGACAACTTTTTGAATATCTTCAAAGATACATTGCAGTCAGCAGGGACTTCCATATCAATAAGAAGGCACTTTTTTTGTTTGTGGTCTTTAATAACAATGTCTGGGTGGTTGGCTTTGATTGTTCTGTCAGTGTGTATTGTGTAATCCCATAGAATTGTAACAGGTTCTATCTCCGTAACCGGGTCTGGGTGGTGTTCATACCATTTTCTTTCAGTTTCCTTCCCGTAGAAGCTGCAGATTTTCCAGTGCAGATATTAATTATTATTATTGTTATTATTATTATTATTATTATTATTATTATTATTATTATTAATTTTAAATTTTGTTTAATTTCCAAATGTTTTTCGATAATTAATTATATATTGTTTATATATATATATATATATATATATATATATATATATATATATATATTAACTTTTAACTGTTTTTAAATCTGTTTTTTTTTCGATATGTTTTTCGATATTGCATTATATATTTTTCGATACTATTTAAATATTTTAGGTTGTTTTAAATTTAGAATTTAAATTGTTTAAATACGAATTTAAGATTTAGAATCTGAAATTTCAGATTAGATTTTAATAATTAAATTTTTATCCCTTAGTAGTTATTAATAATATTTATACTTTTTCTTTATCTTATATTCACATTATATTATTTTTTCCCTTTATCCTTTTTTATTTTGTTGATGATTTTAAATTAATGTCAAACATTAAATGCAAAATATATCAATCTGTGTTTTTTAGATTAACTACAAGATGCATATATATGTTAATTTATTCTTCCTTTTCTTCTTTCCCTACTTTTTCCTCCCAACCCTGCTTCCACATTTGCTTAAATCTACACCTCAAACGTGTATAGAAATAATACGTAAATTTAAAACCATTTTTTATGCATGTAAATGTGATCTGAAGAAGCAGGAAATAACCACCTTCCTGGGGAAATAAAATATAATCAATGGAATCTTAAGATTATCTGTTTTCTAACTTTAAATAAATTCATATATATATATATATATATATATATATATATATATATATATATATATATATATATCCTGACCGAGCGGTAAGGTAAGCCAGATGAAACTTCATTTTAAACGCAGGTTTGATACCTACCGGGGAACATATTTTTATGAAGTTTTCTCTAATGATCAGGCATATACACTTAATTAACACTTATATATACATATATATCTATATATCTATCACACACACACACATACGCACACGCACGCACACACACACACACATATATATATATAGTCACCACTTCGTCACAGAGGCCAGTTGGTACTGTTGGTATGGCACTTGCGTCGTATCGTAACGATTCTTGGTAGTGGATGTCCACTGCTGTTGAGTACCATGCATAGGACGAAACGGCTGTCCACTGGTTTCTCCATATGTAGAAAATGATAGTTATTCTAGAAAGAACTACTGAGACAGTAAGACAATTTGGTAAATACTTCCATTCAATAAATTTTTTCGTTCCAAATTGGGATGCAAAATTTTAAATTTGACTGATAAACATTTTTCTAAGAATAGTCAATTAAGTCAAATATTCCATCATAATATCCTCGAAATTATTATAGTTTTAGTAGAAATCTGGATAAAAATATTAACTCACACAATAATAAAACAATATAACTTTATAACAATTTTAATTGTAGTCCACGCACAAATTCAAGTATACCCCGTGTAACTGACCTATGTAATTGTAGAATTCCTGATCAATGTCCGTTATGAAACACGTGCTTAATGAAATTCTTTTTTTATATATGTGTTCTATTTCTTCAATTGACAATCCCAATAATATTAAATTGCATGTTGGTTCCACTAGGAATGCTTTTAAGGAGTGATATTTCAACCATATATCTTCTTTTACTAATGCTAGCAAGCGCAAAATAACTTCACTTTCCGAATATTTCTGGAAATTGAGTGTAGAAAACAAAACACCTAACCTTAATTGTAAGATCCCCAAACAAGCCAAAGCTCGCAGATCACGGATTGTACCTTGTTTTTATGCCTAAGAGAAAAACTATGTAGTATTAATCTTTTGAATAACATTAAGTTGTTAAACCAAAAATTTGAAGCTACAGTTTTTGCATGCACGTTAAAGTTCTAACATTAAAATCTTGA
The DNA here is from genome assembly GCA_903632075.3 of Acanthosepion pharaonis. Taxonomy (NCBI): domain Eukaryota; kingdom Metazoa; phylum Mollusca; class Cephalopoda; order Sepiida; family Sepiidae; genus Acanthosepion; species Acanthosepion pharaonis. Next base: position 1,239,415 of record CAHIKZ030000156.1, read on the forward strand.
TAAAACTTTAAATTTATAATTCATTTTTCATATTATTATACCTTCTTATTCGCATTTCACTCATCTATCTTACAATAAGGTTCTTAATTGATTTATGCATATATAATACGAGAAATAATATTTAGATAAATAGGTTTATGCCTATACATATTTTACAAGATATATAGTTTGGTAATAAGTTTAATTTGTTAAAATAAATTTATATTAGTATTCGATACTTTATATGTCTTTTTACTTATATTTATAAATTTGGAACTTAAATTTTATTCTTATACTTTGATTAATTTATTTATTTTGCATATCTAATATTTCAACTTCTTAAATATTCCTTTATTATAATACATACTACGTTTATTCCAGTAAATAATATGTCTGTTTTTTTTTAAATATTGTCAAATATGTATCTCAACAGAGTATCAGAATTTATAGCAGACACTTCAGCTTAGATTTGGGTCGTTCGCTTCTGTTTTTGTTTTAGTGTTGTCCTTCTCTCATCGGTTTGAACCGTTGTCAATGAATGCTATTGTTTTCCTCTGTGGCTTTCTCTCTTTTTCATTTTCATTTCTTCTTTATTATTTTTTCGGTTTTGTGTTCATGTGATGTTTCTACTATTCGGTTTCCATTCTATTTTCTTCTTTCCTTTTTCTCTTTTTTTTCTTGGGATCTTTTGACGTCTTTGTTTAAATTTTGACCGTAGTATAACATCAAAATTTTTAGCCAACACTTCCGCTTATATTTCATCATTTCGGATCAGTATTTATCTTAATGTTATAGTTCTTTCATCACATAAACTGCTGTCAACAACTACTATTCTCTTCCTCTGTCCTTTTTTTTCTTTTCTTTTTTCTTCTTTTTCTTTCTGTGCTTTTTCAGATCTGTATTCAGGTAGTTTTTCCCTGTTCGTTTTATAATTATATCCTCTTATTTTCCATTTTTTCTTCATTATCTTTGCAATTGTCGACATATTTTTTTATTTTTTTCAAATTTCTTAACTCTTATATTTCTCCTTCTTTCCTTTTATTGTTTTCTTATCCGTTTCTCTTCTTCTTCTTCTTCTTCTTCTTCTTCTTCTTCTTCTTCTTCTTCTCTTTTCCTTTTATGGAAATATTTTTATGTTTTTCCTTTTATGGTATTTCTCCTTATGGTTTTTTCCAGAAAAACAATTTGAATAATGAGAAAAAAAGAATGATATTCTATAGACGGCATATTTAAATAGAATCCTTCATAAACATCTTTTTGTTCTTCACCCTTCGAGATTCCACTGCATGGAAACACAAATCCATTTTTGTCGAGCGTAATTGTTTTCTCCTTATGTAATAATTTATAATAAATAATTATTGCTCTAGTCTTGGTACTCAACTCTCTTTTGAATTAACTTATATTCTAAGAGTGGTCTTCGCACAGATAGTCTTTTGGAGAGGTTTAAATTATGCATTATATAAGCTGTTTTTTTTATTTTTTAGTGATATACATAGTGGATGAGTTTTACAGTGACAATGACAGGAGACAACTAGGATACGTAGGTGGAAGGCCGAGCATAACATTTCTATCGAAGGCAGGAACGAACGAAAACAAAAGTACGGTATCTCAATCTTCTTATCAGATATTTTACAATATGTCCTTTTTCACAATTATGGAGGATTCTTAGTACAAAAAGAATGTGGACCATTTATTTGCATTAAAATATGTAGAGCTACTAATACTACTCAGTAGCTGAGGTCGTATTATACAACAGCTATATGAAGAAAAGTGGCTTTTCACTAAGAGATTCAGATTGCGAATTTTAAGTATGTTTATACACGGGTATATATGGTCGCTCTCTCTCTCTGTATATATATATATATATATATATATATGAATCAACCCTAATGAGCCAGTTACTACCTACCAAGGATTCACGTGTCTTGAAACATATCGTGAAACCTAGGTGGGTAGTATCTGGCTCTTTCGGATTTATTTATTTTATTTTTGATCTAATTAGCGTATTGAGCACTCTACGTTTTAACTTATTACACGCTGAGCTTTTTCTTTTCTGTGGACCAGAAATTTAAGTTACTAGACGGTCTGTTTCACCTTTCTCGGACGTTTCTGTTTCTTTCTTTTTTGCCAAATTTCTTCCTCGGATGCTAATTTGTTTTAAAATTGAAAATTGTTATACCCAGGGTTTTTTCACCCACAGACTTTAAATACATTTACATTATATATATATATATATATATATATATATATATATATATACTTAGTGAGCCAGACAAACCTACCTAGGTTTCACCTAAACGGATCGTCAGGGAAAGTTTGGCTAACGAGGCAAGCAAAGAGAAACACATATTTATAGGTGATAGCTAAAATCATACCACGTGACAAAAAAAACAAAAAAAAACAACCTAAGTGGGGGATAAATATTTATTCAACAAAAAAAAAAAAAAAAAAAAAACCTCAGTGGAAAGTCAATAACGGGAAAACGTCTAATTTAGTAGCCAAGATTTTTTTATGTCTACATACATTGAGAATTTCAGTTTTAGAGTTTAATAGTTGGTTGGGTTGATCATATAAAGCTATGGCTAATTTCTCCTCAGCACATAATTTGCAAAATTTATGGCCTGCTTTATATTTTGGGCATTTTTTTAATATTTCCCATTTAAGGATGGGGTCTATATTATCTTGTTTGGTTTTCCATACGTAGGTAGATAGCGTGGTACTATGTTTAATTTTTGTATTCTTAAAACTACTCGTGTGGTTTATATATATACATACAAAGATGTAAAGAAAACAAACAAGACCGATGTATATGTCAACAATATATGTATTAAACAACAAATTTACATGTGACAAAGACATTAACATTTGTGTTTGTGTGGGAATATAAAAATTTTGTATTTTGGTGAATGTTCGTACGTACCTCTATGTGTTGCATTTTCCCACAAATCGACGTGAACGCGGACCTTTGTGCAAGATCTCATTTTTAAATGTGCCCGCTGAAATGCAAAGTAGAAATAGGACGAGAAAAGTAACCTTCCAGTATTTATAGTGTAGAGAGAGCGACACCCAGTGAATAATTATGAAATTAAGGAGCAAACTCCGACACTATTTCCATGATTAAATTCTAAATCCATTATCACCAGACCGTGATTTAAACTCTCGTTTTGTGAACGTTAGCATTCTCAAAATCTTATTTCTCTGAACGTTTGTACAAACTAATAACATGCATCTTTGGTGAGAATGACGCGCTTATAGGCAAATATATTTTAATAATTCTTTGCTAAAGGAATGAAAATCAATGAAATTGATATTGGATTGGATTGCAAAAAGATCATTTCGAACAAATGTTTTTAAGAAGTAGTTTACAAAAGTTGAAATGACTGCTACCAGTCAAGCCATTTGTCTTCTTAACATATCTTGCTGTTCAGGTTATAATCAAATTATCTCTTATTTGTCTTCTCATTAAGCAAAACGCCGTTTCAAATAAATTAATTGTATATTTGGCGTATCAGAATGAAAAAGATGTAATATAATTTAACACACAGACAGGAAATATCTGAAAATTACCGTAACATAGCAACAAGGAATTTGAAAATGTTTTAAAAGATGTAATAATAATAATAATAATAATATAATAATAATAATAATAATAATAATAATAATAATAAATAGTACGAATGATTAGAACGGATTCATCTATAGAAAACGATAAAGTATAGAGGAGAGCAGGAACGTAACAAGTAACAACTATTTGTGTAAGGTAACAGGATTTATCGGTTAAAGCAAGAGAGAGAGTGAGGGAGCGAGAGATAGTTGCTGCTGTGATTTCCTTAGGAAGAATGCTTATTGTGGGATGGAGTATCATCAGCCCCAACCTAACCGAACTCAAAATTTACAAACCAAGGACAAAGTGCGAAATAGACTCTGCTCTTTAAGGCATAGGTGTGCGTTCAAGAAATGGGTTCGCATCTTTCTCTGGGGTATTTTCGTGAAAGAAAATGCAACAGCCTCGTCTGAATGTGAACTCAGCATTTCGATCTCAATTTCCAGGTCGATAAATTCTTCAAGAATTAAAAATGAACGATATCGATTGAGACATCATCAGCTGGGTTAATATTCTGTATATTCAAGTATATATCTATTGAGGGGTGGCGTTTAAATAGTGAGAGCTTCAAGTTTCGCTAATCAAATCGATTATCTGTATCCATGCTTAGATTCTGTAGCAATGCTTTTCCTTTTAATTCAATTATAGTATACTTGATATGCCTTTTTTCTTAAATATCATAAAATAGCACAAAGTCTAAAGAAATTTTAAAATAAAATTTATGATTCCAGGGGAGAGGAAGTCTTTATTTTTATGGACCGTGTCTCCCCAGGAAGTGGATGATTAAGGCTTTCCTCAACATCGTACATTTTGCAGGTCCTCAACAACCTTTTGTCATTTTAGCATCCATGTCGTTCTTTGTTGTTTTAACGAGGGCAAGAATATAAGTTTTAAGTCCCCTGTAATAATTCCATTGATGTGCGATTGTAATGGTTCTAATAGAAATAGACAACAAAACTCATGATCGTAATTTGACATTCATATAATTCTTCGAATGTAGAAATTAAAAGAGTTCGAAAAAGATATGCAGTTCCTTTTTTTAAATTATCCGTGTTAGCAATTAAAAGATTTTGAGTTTATTATAAAACGTCTGACCACTTACAAATTACGGGTTGAATTGTTTCTTATCGATTAAAAGGGTGGATATGCGGAATATATAGATTTTCTAGAATATTCTAAGTGTTATTTATATGCCTTGCATTGGAAAAGACGCATCCGTAATAAGTGTATTTAGTCTTTTAAGTCATTCCACAGCGTATTCACAAACACATGAGTAACTGATAAATTGTCTTCCATTAATCCCGTCCATGGCAGGACTCTGGTTAAGGTTAGTATCCTTTGATGAATCCAATGATGACACTTTTTAGTGAAACGAGTTTGTTGAATATATTTGAGAGTTTCTATAATCGACATCGACATGTTTTCGGCCTAACCAAAAAGAGCCATAACAAGTAAACGTTAGATCATATATTCAGTTGGCGATTCAACGCGTTTGGCACAACATTTCTTAGGGTTTTGTCAAGTGTCCTTACAAAATTCTGGTAATTGGCGATTTTTTTGGAGGGGGGGATAGCGAGAGGAACATTTAACACACATTCGGGCGCAATCCCTACATAGAGGTTATATCAGAAATACTTTTTCAAAATTTAGATCGAGTTCTTCACACCAAAACAAGAACAAAAGCCCATATTAATGCATATCTGCAAATCCTATGTTTTTGAGTTATTAAGTTTAAAGTTTACGGTCGACGATGTTAAATGTAGAAACCAAAATACAAATAATTCAGGGACTTCCGGACAACGTTAGTCTGCAAAAATTTAAATGCAATATCAATTTTTGTCTACTCTCCACCCGATTACTCTTTTTCTTTCTGCACATCATTAATATATCTGTTTCTAATTCATCCACATCCTGTAAAACCTTGTGTTTTAGTGGCGTTAATGCCTTGAATGGGGTGATTTCCATTAAAAAAGGCACAAGTTTTTACAACCAGTAATTCTTATTTTTAATATTATGAAAGAAGGAATGAATCAACAATGAATTACTTTTTTCATATTTTTGATTTTCTGTTCTCTGTCTCTTGCACGATATTCATTGGTTTTTGTCGGGTGTTAGCCATAAGCTTGTACGATTTTGGAAATTGGATTTCATTGTGGTCACTTTTCTGATTTGATGAATACAGTTACTGGTTTTCGTTGATTTAATTGCTTTTCTGTTTTGCATTTTAGATGTAATGTTATTGATTGAACTTGTAGTTTTGCTGGGGGTTCATTTGGGATTCATTGTTTTCCCTTTTAACAAGTCGATTCACGCGACATTTATTTTCAATAAAAAATAATTTATTGTCTCGGAATTTCGTACTTGCTTTATGTAGCATAATATCTGCCATGTAGGGCGGGACTATTGATGTATGAATCGATATTCCTGCCATGGATTATTGTAACTGGGTGCAGTCTCCTGCGATCAAAGTGTCATGATCAACGCTTCAATCAAGGATGAGAATATAGTATGTGTACACACTATGAAATATGGCAAACACATACAGACACGCTTGGGCTATATGTATACATACTCAAGACATATATATTATATAAAAAATATTTATGAACATAAAAGGGATATCATATATAACAATGTGTCAAATGAATTAATTATATGTTAGACACAAACAACAATAATATAATAAAAGAACAACAATAATATAATAAAAGAAAAAATAAATTAGAAAAAAGTTCGTGAGACTATTCACAAAAAGTAAACTTACGCCCTGAATAGTTTCAAATATGACCTTTCTTACAAGAAATACTCTTTCCCACGCTAGCATACAAGACCATAAAATTTAAACAATTAAAGGAAACGATTAACTTAAGACCTATTATTTTAAATGAATACATATATAAATAATTTATGAGATTATAATAATTTTAGTCACAATAAATAAATAAATATAACAAATAAGAAAAATCAACAACATTTGGACCTTTTTGTTTATGAAACATTAAATTACATCACAAAGCGGCTTCCATAATTTACCTTTACTTACACAGTTTGCCATAAGGATATTTGAGAGCGTTCTGAAATTTTAAAAAGTATTGAACACTTAACTATAACTTTACATCTGCTTATATATATAGGCTTCAAAATAGAATCCTTAAATTTACCCTGATAGTTATATGAAAAGATAGATATGAAATTAAGCATAGGATCGTCTTAGCTATATGTTGTGTAACAACACACATTTCAACAATTTCAACACATTTCCGAAATATCTAAATAGCCAACTTTATACACTCGCCTTCTAATATCAATATTTAAAAATTGGCTTTGATCGATTGAAACCTTTGAGTCTTATGGAGCACCATACTTCTTTTATCAATGTAGACTTGCGCTACAGAATCACAAGCAAAGAAGCATGCCAGATAACATGAATTACATGACTTCCTAAGGCAACAAATGCTAAAATTATATCATATTTTATTCGATGAGAAGGTAATAACATAATCAAATCATTGACATTCCACACTACTTCGAATAAAAATTTAGTAAAGAAACCACTATTAATACTCGAAGGAACTTTAACAGATATTGGACACGGGAAACCTATTTTCGTGAAGGATTGTTTTAAGAGAAATATTTTATAAATGACTGTATCTTCGATCATTGAATGCCGAGTCATTACTCATAAAGAAACGATTAATATCACAATTATAATTACCATGCCAATATCAGAGTGGACACTGAAGTCAACACCGATTGGCGACAGTATGTTTCATGTTTCAGCGCAATATTTAAGCTATCAGTCTGTCTTCCTGTCTCTCTCTATCTGTCTCTCTCTCTTTCTCTCTCTGTATATATATATATATATATATATTTATATATATATATATATATATATATATATGTGCGTGTGAGTGTGTGTGTGTGCGCGTGCGTGTGTGTACAGGGTACCTTCTCCAAAGAAAATTCACTCACATTTTAATTGATAATAAATGTAGTCTTTATTGACATACAAACTAGATCAATGGTTAAAATCAAGAAATATTATTTTTTACTTACATTATTTACATTATTTGAACTGTTATGCTTGTCTTCATTGCCATATTCTCGGCCGTCATAATATCGAGCTTTCTTCAGGAGTTTGGAATTTCGAAGCGAACCCTTTATTTCGTCGACCAGAGTAGATTGTTCTAGTTTCACATTCCGGGTGTCTCAGTCATTTCACTTTAATTCAATTGTCGAAATTTTTTGGTTCACCACTGCAATGGTCTGGTACTGAACTTATGTCTATTTGGGTCTAGTCACTAGTTCTTAATTGAAATTTAAAAAAAAAAGGAAAAATCAGGAAGTTATAGATAGGCAAAAGTGTGTACATTTTGGTGTGCGATGGGTAAATTGTCGATATTTTATACTTTTAATTTCAAGTGGACGCTGGAAGACACTATCTCCAGCAACAGGACCCTGCACGATGCCGCAAATGCAAGAGAACACTGTCGTAGCATTCAGGAAATCTTTGCGATTACATCACCCCTTACAGCTGGCTAGATAACTCCCCCAGACTGAAACCCACTTGATTATTATGCGTGGGGGACAGTTAATCGAGAGACCAACAAAACTTTTTGTAACGACAAAGATGAACTTAAGCAATCACCAACTTTAACAAGGAGAATATCCGGTGGCCATGGTTGACGCTGTGAAATAACACAGCAATTCCACCTACATTTTACGCGCGCGCGAGTTTTTCCTCCCTTCCTTCCACACTTGTGCGTGTGTGCGCGCCCGCGGATTGCACCCCTTCCTCTCTCGTTAAGCCAGACATAGCAGTAAACAGCCTTTTTGGCGGGCGCCGAGGAAGGTTGCTGACTAGCTGCTCCTGATAACGTCTTAAATCAGAATTTGAATACTTTCCCGCGCGTTTTCCTGACGTCACAGACGTCAGCGTTACCAACTCAGTTGCTTCCCGATCTTCAATCTAGAAGGACAACTCATTTATTCCGTGCCACTAACCCATACGCGGGCCGGAATATCTTATTCTTAACTAACCAAAACTTCAACATGTCGACCTCGCACTTTTTCAAGACTCAATTCTCGTTTTGATGCAACCCGCATGTTGAACCTTTTCTCCGTTTTCAACTAGAAAACGTCGAGTTCCTACGACACCGTCGTCAATCTATAGTTTTCCAAGACTTATCCCCGTCTTGATGCAACAGCTTGTTGAACCTTTTCTCAATTTCAACTAGAAAATGTCGAGTTCTTACGACACCGTTGTCAATATACATTTTTCCAAGACTCAACCTCGTCTTGATGCGAACAACTTTCGAACTTTCCTCTATTCCCTACCAGAGTTCTACAACACGGTCTCTCTCACACCATTCCAAGACCCAACCTCGTCTTGATGCAAACAACTCTGAATTCTCCTCAATGAAAGTTGATAATCTGTTCATACACCTTTGAACCTTCTAACTACTTTGAACCAGCACCTAAAAGATATTACATACACTCACACTATCAAACTTCACAGTGAGTATTTTTCCTATTTGTGTACACATACACCTTTCGTTTAACAAGTCATTTTTCCAGAACTTTCTTTCTGATGAAACTTTTTCCGGCCTTGGCCATCTTGCTTTTCTGTTTTGGCGCGGAAAACTTTTACTAATGGTCTCAACTGTCAAGACAATTACTTGTTTAAATAAAATAAAATTTCATATATGTTTTTCACCCAGACTCATTTTGTTGTTTAATTCCGGCTATCTACTTGTATTATATTTATGCACTTGTTGAATGACCCCTTTTCCTCACTAAGTTCACTCACGCAATACTTTAACTTTGCCTGTGGATTCTGTAGTCATAAGTAGTGTCTGGCACAAGGCCACTTTTTAATAAACCAGCACTGCACGCTACAGGGTCCGCAACAACGCCAATGGTGATTTTATTGAATAAATATACTATTCAGTATTTCAAGATATTTTTGTGTAATTTTGGTAAATATATTTCTGATGCCAGCGTTATTTTAATTTTGAGTAATTTAGACGACAATTTATTCATTGCGTTTTGTTTCTTTACATAGGAGGATTCCAAAATCAGGAAATTCAGCTGCTAAATTAATATTTGAGAGAAAAATATCAGATTTTGTGCCATTTTGGATCTTGAAATATGGAAAATCGCAGAAAGTCTAAAAAAAATAAAATCTGTCTTCTCTGTTAAAAATCAGTATATTTTAATATTCTTTTCTTGAAGAGAACGGACTGTCCGTAATTTTAGACTTACAAAGTTAAAACCATTAAACTATCCTAACAGTTTCCTCATCATTAATTTGTACAAGAAAATACTGATGGGTCTATTTTTTTGCAAATAAACACTGAGAGGTGCAATCAGCACTGGCGCCGTTCAATCTATGGTTATCTGTTGACCGCTTCGTCCATTCATCTGTTTAGCTAACGTTGTTTTCTTTGACCACAGTGCAGTGAAGATCGAACTTTCGTCCGCACCTAGGCGCTTGGCTGAACTGTGCTACGAAAAAGAACAAAAATGCCTCCGCTGCTGAAAACACAAATATCATTGCAAATAATAATAAAAAGACCGCTGCGTTAATTTTTACTTGGTTTATATAATCGTTGATACAACAAAAAGAACCCTTCACGTTCGACTCTCTTTCGTGACACTGTATCTCTTGCTTCTAAAACTTAGAGCGGGTGAAACATCTAAGCGAGATGTTAGGTCGGGCAACAACTCCCTCGTTCGTTGTTGATTCAACTCAGCCTTCCCCAACGACAGTTCCTACTGCCGGCTCGAACAGATCGTTCGGTTTATATGCATCACGTCCAAATCTCACTACCCCTCAAAGCTCATTACGTATTCCTTAATTAATTAATTTCTCCAACCCTGGAGACATGACATCAACCCTAAACAAAGCAGACTGGTATTTCTGGTATTTTTAGACAATCGGCCCTTTTATTAAACAGCAATTTTCCCCTTCAGCACTTATTAAAAATTATTTCTAAGGAATTTAATTTTGTTTGTCGAATTCTAATGGATTCTCTTTACTAGTCGATTTAAAAAAATTCGAATCAATTTCATATTCAATTGTTTACGTTTTTGTTTTTACTTAAATTCGGGCCTCGGCCGACAATGACCTTCAAGTACCAATAGAGTCAACTTTTTAAAAACACAAGTATTTCCTTCAAATTTTTCTACTGTTTTATATTTCCGCCTTTTTTGGAGACTCATGAGAATTTTTATGTTAGTTTCTGTCTAACACAAAAAAAAAAAATTTTTCCTCGCTTCATATTTAAATTCGTGTTTCTCACTTTAACGTTTTGTTTTCAACACTACCAATGCTCCAATTCTCTACGGGGTTTTTGCATGAACCCTTTTATCTTAATTGCAAATAACCAGAGTCACGATAGTGTCACTTTCCTTTCAACTATCACCAGTGACCCATTATAGTGTCACAATGTGTTAATTTATGTAGCAATATTTATATAGGTACATGTTCTCATTTTGGGAAATACATCTTTGTCATTTATTGCGTTGAATAATACGCAAATTTCTTGTGCAGTTAGTAATTACCGTGATCTGTTTTCCTTCTGTTTCATGTGTGTGGGGTCTGGAGTCACGTCAAGATGTGCGTACATTTGAATGAGTTAACATAGCGTAATAAATTGTCCGTTCAGTATGTGTTCTCGATTTCAAACGATGTTCACCGCTGTTTTCGTGACTGCACAATTTGAACAACTTAAAACTTCGTCTGATCCATTAGATAACCACGTCACAAGAAAAAGTTCATGACGACTTCTCTTCAAAAGACAGAACATTGATTCCAATGAAAATAGGAACGACTATAAAAATGGTCAGACTTTCAGATTTGGTTTCTTTGCCCTCGAAATCAAAACGTTTTAGTGGTTGTAGCTTAGCTAATACGGTTTCCGCTGATATAACGAAAGGTCTTTGAAATTGCTGAGTTGGTAATACTCATTATTTTCTTAAATTTTGCGTTGAGTATCCTCATCATTGCAACCTCTTGAATATTATGGCGATAGCTTCGTGTGTTTGTATGCCTCTAGCTAATCGCTGCTCTTTTTTTATAAACACTCGCCACGCTAATGTTTGTCTTCAGGCAAATAGTATATGTTAGGCGCTGATGCAGAATGTAGCTAGTTGATTTAAGGTATGACGATAAATCCTTGCACAATATCCGAATTATTTTATTCCGTTGTCCTTTTCAATTCACTGATTCGATGCCTCTGCTAAGAAAACAGCTAAGGATTTCATAGTTAAAGCCGGTAGGTTTACTGATACTCGGCATAGCTTAAATCGGCTCAAGACGGGCGGCGATAGGACGGTTCGAGAATGTGTCCCGCTGGTTTTCTTGGTTGTTATTGGTTGATTTGTTTCTTACGGCTTATCAACCAATTACGTGTTATTTAAACTGAAGGGTTTCTCAATTATGGCATTTATTTAGGCTAAAATTTGGAATTTTCATTCTCATGAGGTTAAGTATCTCTCTCAGCCACGACAAAAGTCATACCTGGTATTATTATAAATACTGGTTTCTAAAATTGGTACAGCTTTTTTTGATAATTTTAAAACACCATGTCTCATTAGGACATAGAAAATCATGACTTTTAACATATTCCTTTTTATTCTGTGAATTGTTATGATTTATAGGAAAGATGTAGCAGTGGCTTTGGTTACCTTTCCACGGGTTTAAATTGATAACCACATTCTACTAGACTGCTATTTAAGGCCACAGAGCCTAGTCGACTCAGCGATTTAACTCATACATGGGGAGTAGGGATAAGAAATAGATTCAAGCATGAGCATATATAAGAAAGTGAATCCCAGGTTCGCCGATTCCACTTTCTTTACCGATAAACGTTACGATTTCCTTATATTATATTTTTAAGCCTTGAATTGTGGGGGTATGTCATCTCAGCTCTCTACAGGCACATATTTTGTATTATCTGTGAATCGCCTTGCCTTCTTTGACTGAAATTCAATTTTTCTTCATCTTAGCCTAAGTCGGGCATAAACAATGTTTCAAGATCAACGGTTATCATCAGCTGCCGATTTAAACTATTTCCAGTAATGTGCATGTTATGCATTCATAACTTGAGTCCAAATGACCAAGTAAGAATTCTAGGGTCTATTAGTAACTATTTAGTAAAGTTCTGGAATATTTGCCTACAAATAAAACTGAGACAACAAACCAAAGGCATTATACATACTTTCCAAAGACAAAAGTAAAAGAAAATATGATTGAAACTTGGTGCAAAGAATGCAATATAACATTGTGTAAAAAATGCTTCAAGAACTATCATACTCTAAACCCTGTTACCAAGCTGGAACATCATATTTATTTTCCTTTATTTACTTATGTTTTCCAATTAATCAATCAATCAATCAAACAATATATATATATATATATATATATATATGTGTGCGTGTGTATTTAGGCAGCAATCCTTCTTTTATGCATGTTTCATTAAAAACGACAGACAAGATACTACCGTTAAGCTTTTTACTAAACTTTTCTTGTGTTCTAACAAGAGCTTTCTTTTCTGGACAAAGGGTTTGTAAGAACTGTCGGGTATACCTTTAGCCATTATCAAGGATGATTCAATTTTTCAGCTTAATATACTACTGCAATTGATCCGAATAAAAAAATCAAATTTTTATCGATTATAAAAAATTTAAAACTGCCAACCTAAATCCTCAAAAATAAACACCAACCCGGGAAAGTCAAATTTATAAAGAACGAACATTATCTATGAGTTCAAATGCCCCTTAAGGAACTGTGTTCCTGATCAAACCGGACTCATAAATAATTATAATAATTATTGATAATGGCTAAAGGTAGAGCCGAAAGCGCTCGGAAATATAAAACATTTGGACAGTTTTTACACATTCTTTGTCCAGAAAAACTTTTGTCCAGAAAACTCGTGTTCGAATACAAGAAAAATTAAATAAAAAACTTAACCGTAGTACCTTGTCTGTCGTTTTTAATGAAACATATATATATATATATATATATATATATATATATATATATATATATATATATATATATATATATATATACAAAAAAAAGAACAGAAAGATATATAATCCGGTGTTTATTTTTACAAAATAGTGTTCAATGTAAATTTACAGAGCATTAATATTATAGATTAATTGATTTAAAATATGCTTTTTTCGCTATACAATTTTAACCATGTTTCAAAAACGGAAGCTAAAAGGTCTGAATTTCATCCTCAAACGAATTTTGGAGTTACTGTATATATATATATATATATATATATATATATATATATATATATATATATATATAATATTATATGTCTCGGTTATTTCCTTTAACTCTACTCTTGGTTACATGATAGAGGCAGGTGTTGGTTATTTTTGGACCTGCCGGGCACTAAGTTGCTTTCATTTTACTTCATCTTCAGTTATTCTCCTCCCCTCAAAAGTAAAACAATCGAAATGGATTGCTCTTCCCCAGAATAGACGGTAGGTTGCTCCAGCTTCCCAGGTATTATGGCTGATTCCGACTTGAAAGAGGGAAGAATTAAATTGTTCTTTGAATCTGCGCTTTGGGGCTCCGTGATGTCGTTTCCCGTTGACAAGCCCACAGTAAACGATGACTCTAGGGAATCTTGAATAGGCATGTCTAACATGTCGACACCAATTATAATAGGTCAGCATGAAATCGATATTTTTGTCTGCGTAATAGCATCTAAAGCTACTATATTCCTTATCAATTATGACAAATGGGGAGTAATTTCTTGGTACCAACACTGTGTTGCTTACATAAATTTAGATGGCTAATAACCAATTAAGAAATCACTTCAATCAAGAGAAATTAAATACAGATTGTTTCACTGAAAACGAGACGAATAAATTACAAATAATAAAGACTAAAATAAAAATTAGTAGAAAAATTGGATAAATATTGCACCTGTAGCAAATATCAATTGAAGAACAAGATGATGATAAGAGTAATAGATATTTGCTAAGCTTAGTATAATTCGAATTCAAAATAGCTAACTATTCTGTAAATATGAAAATGCTTGAACCTGACATAGCTCAGGAGGCCAAGTCGTGAATCGGACAGTCTCGGGCGTTGGTCGCATGAAAGGGGCAGGTGATGCTTTTTGCTAGAGCTGCCGGGCATTACGTTGCCTTCTTTTTACTTCCTCTTCAGTTTTTCTCCTCCCCTCAAAAGTGAAACAACCGAAATGGATCGCTCTTCTCCAGAATAAAAGATAGGTTGCTTCAGTTTCCCAGGTATTATGGCTGATTCCGACTTGAAAGAGGGAAAGCTTTTGTTCTTTGAATCTGTACGTAGGGGCTACACGATATCGTTTCCCGTTGACAAACTTACTGTAAACGATGTTTCTCGAGAATCTTGAAGAGGCCATTCGAGTGACATGTCCTGACATGTTAACACCAATTATAAAAAAACTAGCATAAAATCTTCTCGGTGATATTTTTGTCTGCGTAATAAAATCTAAAGCTACTATATTCCATTTATGACAAATGGGAATTTATTTCTGAATTTGGTGCCCCCACTGCCGTTGCCTGATCAAAGCTCTTTTGGTCTAATCACTGGATCTAACCAACGTCTTTATTCACTGGGCCATATGTCCTTGGGGACCCAAAGAGTTTAATATGAGGCCACAGCAGTGGTGAAACAAAACTTGGAGGGTTGACTTAAAGGAAAATAACTGAAACATCCGGAAGAGGCATGATACGCTTGTCTTTATCAAACAAGAACGCACTAAGTACATGTTATTAAAGCCCATCTGTTTGATTGTAGCATACGACACTAGCAATCCTAAAAATGTTCAGCATAAAAATAACGCGAAATAACGTTTTCTTTACTTAAGGTCTTGAACTACAAATGCTGTTAATTACCTAACGTTCCACTACTTGTAAATTGCGCTTTGTCTACATTTTATTCTTCGCAAACTGTAGTGATTAATGCTTTCTTTTCATCGATGCTATTTATTCTCTGGTGAAGCGCCATCTTGCGAGTATTGTGTGACCTACGTCAAATATTAGCGCTGAATTTATTAAAGAATGACGAATCAAATACATTCCTTTCTTGTTATTGTTCACGTTACTCAATGTACTAAAATAATATCAAAATAAGCAGGAGTTCCAATGCTACTAATCTTGTACATGTGTCTGCCATAGAAACATTTTTATAAAGTTATATAAATTAAATTAGAAAATTAACGTCATATGAACCGCAGACGGATTTTCTCTTATTCCAATCAATAGAAATTGTCGCGGTAAAAATTAAGTATTGCCATTTATGTTTTTCGGTTAGATATTTTTAATGTTGTAAAATATATATGACAGTACGTAAAAAAATATAATTTAGTGACTTAATATATGACATCTTCGAGATAAACTTTGTTATTTTACAAAACCAAAAAATATTAAATTGATAAGTTGTATGAAAATACGTTATATTCCCTCCACAATAAAGTAACGAGAAAAATACTCTTTTTTGATCGAACTATGGGTTGTTCTAACTTAGGTTTTTTCCCCACTGAAAATGGGGTAGATTATTAAAATTTAATATTGCCGGTCATTTTCGAATGCTTATCGCAGATAATTCTTTTTGTAATTTCTTTATCGATTTTTGCAACAGGAAAAATAGGTTTAAATCGAAGGTTTTTTTCGTTCTGTTATTGATTTCTAGTCGTTTCCTTTATGGTAATCTAATATTTACATTCCTCTGTTAGTTCTGACTCTTGGATGTAGACAAATCGATATTTAATTAAGTGGACTGAGCTGGCGAGTTCTGATAAGAATCGATTCAGACAGGAAGAACATCTATTATGGAAGTAGCACGAACGCTGAACAAAACTACCTCAAAATAACGGACTTGCTTTTTGCTTGCAGATTTCAAGTTTTTTTCTCTGAAAACAGTTTCATTTTTTCTTAGAAATTTCGTAAACACAAAAATTTCCTAAGATGATTCGTTTCCGGTGGTGTTCGATTAATTTTCCAGTATTTTCCTTTTGATTTTTTTTTTGTTTCAGATTCTGAAGTCGATTTTTTAATTATGTATAGTTAAATTTCACTTTGTAGCGTATGTTTAAATAATATTCAAACGAAATATGACCGTTGAAGCTTTTGAATAATCAGAGATAAAAATGTAAACGTAATATTAACCATTATTTTTTTAAGAAGACCAGAGAATCATTTAAAGCTTAGCGTTAATTTCAATTTCTAACTACTAGATATTAGTATTTAACACCATTTACTAATTGTTGAATTATTGACTAAGGAAATACGAAAAATTCTCGAAATCCATAATTTTGCCAGCATGTAATTTCAGATGCTGAAATGTTCTCGAACTTATAGAGAAGTCATTACCCCTCACAATAAATATATATGGGACAGATATTTAAAACTTGTCAGCAGCCCTTTTATATTTTATTTATTCTGTTTTTTACTTAACCAATAATACCATATGATATATCTAATTTACTATTAGCTTCTCTCCTAAATAGGCTAGGACATTTCTTACATTTCGCATCGACAGAGCTTAATTTGCGATGCCAAATAATTTTCTAATAAGTAACATATGACAGATAATATAGAGCTCGTAATAGCCGCCATACCCCAGACTATGGAATCCAATCATCCTCATTGTCTTTGTATTCCTTTGGTAAGTAGGAAGTTAGATCAATTTGGACGGCTTCCTCCTAAGAACAACCACAATATGGAATAGATTCTGATGGAATTCTCTCTCCGATCACTGTAATTTTTTCACATTTGGATCTAGGGTCGACATTTATTTTTCCAATATATACTAATAATCTGCACTTCCTACCTCACCCTATTACATCCATATAACAAAGTAATTCAATAAAACTCTATCATGAGTGGATTTCTGGCCTTATATTGGGTGACCTATATAATATAAGCTGCCGCAACAGTGTGAAATAACATATGTTAATACGGACGTTAGTTGAAATTGGGACCTACCAAATATTCCGTAGATACATTTCATACAGTTTTGACGACACTCTACACCGAGTTCAGGGCATTGTCTATCTTGAGTCAGTAGCGACATAGTGAGATTTAATATTTTGCATGGAGGAATAATAATTATGATTAATATACATTTATTAATTTTACGTTATATGTAGTGGATAGTAAATTTTTGAGTAACGTCTTTGTTTTTTAAACGGTATATTTTCGTCTACCGCCTTATATTTTTCAGAGTCTTTAATAAATTAAATACACCCTTCGGCAGAACTGGGATCTGTGACCAGGATATATAAGTGGAAAATATAATGTGTTATACCTCTGTATAAATGTTATATATTTAAAATTCAGAGATGTCTATTCAAATATGTGAATGCACTAAATATAACGTATATTAATAAGAAATTCTACATATATCCGGCAACAAGGACTCTAATCGGAAGGTTATGAAGAGCGTGTAACCACCTCTTAATTGCCGTTGTTCTTAGGTTCACTCTGATCCGGGGTGGTAGCACCTCTTCGGGGATTCAGCTATGGACAAATTGTGAACTCCAAAACTGGGATCAAAACGCTAATAATGTGTACAAATACATTTTTATAATGACGATGCCAGCAATACATTTTCATGGTAAAAGAAATTACCAGTAATATGGTTTTGTAAAAATATAAACTATTATCAGCAATACATTTTCGTAAGGAAAATTCATGTTATCAGTAATACATTTTAAAAAAAAAAAAAAAACAAAGAAAAACAGCAACACATTTTTGTAAGAAAAAATATTACGGGCAAGGCATTTTTCTTAGGAAGAAAAGATAGCAATAGTTTATTGTAAAAGGAATTATTAATGCTTCTAAGAAAATAAAATTTCGGCATTAAATGAACCATAAGCAATTATTATGTTATTAAACAAAACAAAATAAGGAATATAATAGGAATATTCATAAAGATACATTAATTCACTTACATATCGATGAAATTATTTTATAGTCGGGTATATGGAATCCTTCAATAATTACTCCTATTCTATAACAGTTTATATATTTCGTGTATATATTATGTTATAGCGTAGCTTCTTTTTATCACGAGTACGCAAGTATGTAACAGGCTGTGAGGATTGAATTCCTTATACATCAGTAATGATCTCTGCAAATGAGTTTCGTAAACACAATGAAACCACTGGTTAATTTGGCCTTATATAATACTGAAATAACTTTCTTGGCTGTGAGTTCGATCCTTACTAGATCACGTATATTTGTGCCCAAAATAAAGCTGAGTAAAAATTTAGACTAAGGACATTACTATAGAAGTATATAAAGCAGAATGCAAACTATTTTTTTTTGCCATTTATTATATATATATTTGCAATTGATTTCTTCTTCTTCGATTTCAAGTAGAATGCCATTCTTCACGCTATCACTTTTGATATTGGTACAGTAATGAAAACGATACAAAAGAAAGAAAACCAACAAAATTAATAATGGAAAGGCAGGAAAAAAAAAGGAAGGGAACATTACAGCTAAGTTAGCAATAAGAAATTGTTGTTTGAAATTCAGGAATTCAATATTTTCAGCATTCCTCGTATTATTTCAACAAGTGATATTATCTTTTTTGTCATCGCAATTATTTAGTCGGTGTTGTCTTAAGGTTGTACGATGTTTGAAAAAATAAAACTATATCGTGAAATGTATTCCCCACAGCAGAAAATATCAGGCTATACTGAAAATAAAGACTACAAATAATATAAAAAATTTTTATGAATATATTTTATCATTTGGTACATTTTATCAATAACATTTAAATAAAATGAAAGTGTGGCACAGAAATCCGAATTTGCATAGAAAAGCTGAAATATGACCTCCAGAATCTAAGCAAAATAATATATCAACAGAAAAGGTTAAATAATATTTAATCTCTGTGGAATTTTATAATGAGCATTGCTACTAGAAATACCAACTTTGTTTTAAATCTTACTTGTAAAACGCAGATTGTGTGTGTGTGTGTGTGTGTGTGTGTGTGTGTGTGTGTGTGTGTGTGTGTGTGTGTCTGTAACGTTATATATTGGATCGGATTTCCTACATTTTTCAACCGATTTCAACAAAACTTCACAGGACTACATAAAATTACCTTGTGGTGGTTCTAAGAGCGCCAAAAATGGGAAAAATATAATTGTTTTTGCACAAAATCAATTTGAAAACACGATTAAGAGACATCGTGAAAATGGAAGGGGGACAACTCACATCGGTTTGTTTGTGTGTGTGGGTTCCTTTAAATATGGGAGCGGATTTCCTATATTTTTCAGCCGATAAAAAAAAAAAAACTTCACTTTTTTTTTGGCGGGGGGCAGGTAGTGTTTCTTATTCTCTTGCCCACTTTTTTCTTTATTTTTAACATTCAGAATACTTTAAAAATTCCATTTACAAGACAATTATTTATAATAAAATTCTGTTCAATTGGGAGACTCATAACGATTAAAAACAATGTTTTTATTTGAGTTTGGGTTTGACCAATTCGTAAAAAAAAAAATAAACTAATTAAGACATGCGTGTCCGTCAGCCTTAAACAATAATCTTTGTCAATTTTATTTTTCAGTCTTTATGATGGTGAATACTTGATCTATCTCTTACTGTTATATCCCCGGGCAACGCCGGGCTCTACTGCTAGTATTCTTATAGATTAAGCATTGCGTTGAAAAATGATCCCGCCTTAAGGAAGCTATACAAATATGCCCATGCATCCTTCTACCCCTTGTTTCCAAGAATCTATTTAATCTGGATCCTTTGTGCTGTCATTTACTTGTCTGAATGTTTTACTTCGCTTAAAGTGACCAATTTTGAGAAGCGCTTTAAATTGAAAATGTTTATTAGTAAGTGATTCATGCTTCTTGTGTATTTCAATCGCAATTTGGCCACTAAAATTTAAAATATCTTATAATTTAGGGTTCTTAATCGATAGAAATACAAGAAAAATTTTTGTGAAAAATAAAGGACGCAAAAGTTTTAGACAGCTGCTTGCAAACACGGGTTAGGTGCAAATTGCGTGGTATGACCATATCATTGTGTTGTGTAAGGGTTCAATATACAATTGATATATATATATATATATATATATATATAAATTAATTATTTAAAATATTTTTTTACACAGTTCAACCATGTTTCAAAAAATAGCTAAAACCCTTCTATTTTTGAAACATGGTTGGAATAGCGAAAATAACCATATTTTTTAAATCAATTAATTTATAATATTAATGCTCTGTAAATTTACATTGAGCACTATTTTGTAAAAATAAAAATCTATTTGGATTTTTATATCTTAATGTTCTTTCTTTTTTTTTTATATACATATATATATATATATATATATATATATATATATATATATATATTAGCGCCTATTAACTTTTATAACATTTGGAAAATGTCATCATTGATCTGGAGAGCTTAATCCAATAGTAATATAGGAAACATGAAATAAATGTATAATTCTGTTGTCAGTACATATTCTAAAATTCCACGCGAATCCCACATATGGACACTCAGCACACAGGTGAGGAAAAAGATGTCAAATGACAATACTATGGAACATATATGTCCAAGAGAACAATAGCGAAACCTAGAGTAAATTACTTAATGAGACTTAGTGAACGGGCGGCTGAACAAAGACAGAGAGAGGTAGTAAAGGGTCAAATGTCACTAAGAGCAAACAGACCGACAGCAAGATGTGGAAGCCATGATTGCTCACGTTCTGAAAAGACATGGTACATAAAAGATGAAGAATTTAACTGACAATTACTGTTCACCTAATCACTCACTTTTGATGTAAAACATCCATTTACAATGAAATTTCGTTTTATGATGAAATTCCCTCTAGAGAAAAGCAAAAATTTCTGAAAAGTGTCAATAGTTCATATTTTTGTTCAAACTTGTTATTTTAGCTTTCGTGTCATCCGAAAGGTTATAAGTGACGTCTGTAAAGAAAGAGAATAATAGAACAGAAAGAGGAATATAATTTTATTTAATTTTCTCTATTGGACAATTTAAAGCAAGCGAAAATGTAAAAGAATATATAACATAGTTTGATATCATTGCTTTAAGTATTTTAGTTTCATGATTCAAACAGATTGCATGTAGGAAGCGAATTAATGCTTATTGAAACTATATAGGGGAACTGAGTTCAAATTTCAGCTGCAATTGTAATCCATTTAGATAGGAATGAATTCATTAACACTCCTGCGGTCAGGATCATGCAACGACGTTTAACAAATAAATGCTTTAGTAAATACTTGGAAAAAACTATGTTTTAATAAATATTTAGCCAATAAAGAGTTTATGAGCCAATCAGGTTAGATGGTTACTGAACGGGGGGACTAATTTTCAGATTATGAGTACATTCAGGAGATATAGTGGTTATCCCTAGATTTGAAGAGGAAAACATTGTAGTCATCGGTGATGCAATTTCTTGGTCGGGAGTTTGTTCTTCAAAGTCTTGATTTTCAGGAACTTGCTACTTACCAATGGTATACGAAAAAAATGATGATGATTGAAACTCATAGGGTTTGAGCTATAAATGTCTAAACGAATGAAGCTTGTCTAAATATTTTCCATGGAAATAAAAATCGAATAGCTTTAGGCTTTGAAGTTTCGTCTTTTCAAAGAATCTGTTGGATTAAACATTTATTCATCATCCACAATCCCGTACAAGAGCTTTAAACTGTTCCAAGGCTTGAGTGTCAGCATTGCGCAACTTCCGTACATATATGACAACAATACTACATTTATGAACTGATCTGCCCCTTGTAAAGATAGAATATAGAAGAGTATATCAGGTAGTTTCTAGATCGGTACAAGGATCCTCTTGGTTGCATAGCTATTATATACATTGTCCATTTAGACAGATGCCGTTTAAATTTGTTTAGTTCTAATGCAATTTCAAAACTTTTACAATGTTCTCATACATATGAATAATAGATGGTTTATTGAAGACACAAAGTTTGCATATCAGCTTTTACATGGAACTGCAACAACGTTTAATAAATCATCTCACGTCCACAATAAAGTAATATTTATTTGGCTACTCGTCTATGAAATCTTCCATGTATAATACATTTCTGGTACTGATGCACTTCATCGTCATCATCATCATAAAACCCATAGCCACGTGAGGTCGTAGTATTTAAGTGTAACTAAGGGACCTGGCCAGTTTCCTTCATAAACATCGTTTACATCCTAATATCTGAGTCTATAAATAATCTAGTTCACTTAGTGATTTTATCAGATCATCAATCTCTCTGTCTCTCTGTTTCTCTCTATCTCTCTCTTTCCGGTCTTTTCTTCTCGTGCCTATCGGATTATCAGTCAAGAGCAAGCTGGAATGATAATCAAACAATATATATCCACTCGCTAAAATAATATTGAAATAATAAATACCCAATATATATATATATATATATATATATATATATATATATATATATATATATATATATATATATATGT
>CAHIKZ030000156.1:1272500-1290000 GCA_903632075.3 Acanthosepion pharaonis
CCCATGTCTATTTCTCTCTAAATAAATGGCCCGTTTATGTGAAACTTAACGTTATGAGCTTGTGTAAATGGACGACAGAATGGAGAACAAAGCATAATGTTGTAGAGTTAAAAGTTGTTTTGAGCTACACGGGCATATACTGAAGGGGAACAGCCCATGAAATAATAAGGGAGAGATCACACTGAAGAATTTAAAAAAAAAATCTGCCTTTTTTACATAGCATGGTTACCCATCCTACAGTAGGATATTATTATTGTGGAGAGAAAACCAATTTGAACGAATATAACGGAGATTGCACAACAGAAAAGATAGCCTTGATATATAAGCAAAACAACATAGAAAAGCTTGTGATATTAAAATCAGACGTAGTATCGGTGTTGGGTGAAATGAACTGTTTCGTGGCTGACGATTTAGTCTAACATGAAACAGCCTGTCGCCTCTGAGTGTTGACTTCAATTTTCATTTTTATATTTATATTTACATACGATCTATCTCTGATATTGAACACTTTATCCCATAACTGTTGCAAACCTTAAAACTATATTTCTTCATATATATATATATATATATATATATATATATATATATATGTGTGTGTGTGTGTGTGTGTGTGTGTGTGTGTATGTGTGTGTGTGTGGTGTGTGTGTGTATTAGTAGGTATGTATGCATGTATTCAAAAACTATAACATAAACATGTTAGAACATCATTTCGATATAGCTGTTTTTGCAGTGATGCTATAACATGTTTATGTTATAATTTTTGAATAAATTTTATTTGCTCTACTCTGTATTGAGCACTCTTTTAAAAACAGTGTTTTGGGTTATATATCTTATTTGGTTATCTATAACAATACTATACATGGATATATATATATATATATATATATATATATATATTTGTGTGTGTGTATGTGTGTACGTGTGTATGTGCGTGCGTGCGTGCGTGTGTGTGTAAATGTATAAAGTAAACGTAATATTTAAGTCATACTCATATTTGATTAGGCACTCCTTTTATTTAATAAAGTATATAAATATGGATATACACTGAAAATAACATTTAAGTAATAAAACCTGACGGATTAATAAGTAAAAAGATATAATAATTTAGAAATTGCTTTGTTTACGTTAGGATACGAAACTGATCAGATATGAATGTTTCAAATGTCTGAGAAGGATTTATGTTTATAAGGCACTATTCAACTTAATTGTGGACGCATTCCTAAAGCACGTTGCATCTAACAATGGTCGCCCCTGCCTTGGCGGACGCATGTTCGAATAATGTTGGTGAACGCATATATTTCTTACTGTATCTCTAGACCGGTAAACGAAACTAAATAAATAAATATATTGTTTAATAAGTAAACAGAGCGTCTACTCAGTTATGAATATCCCCTAAAAATAACGTTTAAGTGATAATATTTATGTATATTTATATATAAAATAAAATGAGAAAATATGGAGTGCATTTCCACTGTGGGTAACATGGAATTTAAAAGAGGGCACAGTACAGAATAGAGCGAAATATTATTTATTTTAGGATATAAAAACAAGAACATGATAAAAATGCTACACAATGTGAAATGTGTTTCGACACTACAAATGTGCCTCCTCGGGCGATGTTAAAACCTTTTTTTTAATAATCTATCTAATATCTATCTATCTATATATATATATATATATATATATATATTATATATATAATGTAAATAATTAATATACAGTCATATATATATACGTTTTCATATATATATATATATATATATATATATATATATATATATATATATATATATATATATATATTTATATATATTTATATATATATATATATATATTTATATATACATATATATATATATATAATATATAAACGTATATATATATATATATATATATATATATATATTTACATTATTTCTATAAAGAACATTTGTCGCCATATTTATCACATTTAGTGATAAATATGGCGACAAAGATGAGGATAATAGTCCGAATAATGTAAATAATATCTGATATATATATATATATATATATATATATATATATATATATATATATATATATATAGTAGCGGCCATAATATAAGGAACGAAAAAAAAAAGACATAAATATGTGTATTACTTAGTAATGAAATTTTACCGAATAAATATTAGGGTGTAATGCATAAATATTATACAAAGTTACAAAAATTTACACAATATTTTTTTTTTATAAAGATTAAATGGAACAAATGAAATAAGCTGCTGAACAAAAGTTAAGGAACGATCTTGTTAATACTTCATTGTGTACAAAATATCAACAAAATTTTATATTTGGCAAACATCCCCTTATTTCCAATGACTTCTCTGCATTGTCGACCACATGATCTAATTAATAACTTGCAAAAATCATCAGTAATTCCCTCCCATTCGTCTTTCAATATCTCCCATAGGTGATCCTTGTTTTTCGGTTTCTTTTCTGAGCCCTTTCTCCAATTATCTTCCCAACATTTTCTATCGGATTCAGGTCGCCGCTCTGGGCTTGTCACTTCATTAGGGCGATTCTTTTTTCTTCAAATAAGGTCATAACCTTCTGCGCCTTGCGGCAAGGTGCATTGTCCTGCATGAAAATAGGAGATTCATAAAGATTATGGTGTAATCTTGGTACCACATGCTGCTGAAGAAGCCTTTTGTAAATCTCAGCATTGATATTTCCATGTACGCGGATGATAGGGCCAACTCCTGCAGATGAAATCATTCTCCACACCATCACACTGCCGCCACCAAACTTAACGGTTTTCTTGACACATTGAGAAAACAGTCTTTCAGCTGTTCTACGGCGTACGTAAGTTTTGCCCTCAGAACCAAATATAGTAAACTTGGACTCGTCACTGAAATGAACTGTATCTTATGATGCGTCAGTCCAAAGAACATGTTCTCTCGCATACTTCAGGTGTGCCTTTTAGTTTCGCTTTGAAATGAGAGGCTTCGAAGCTAGAATACGGGCATAGAATCCTGCATTTTTTAACCTGGGAGCAACCGTGTTCCTTGAGATCTTATTATATGATTCCTCATTGAATTTACGGGCAATTGATGTAGCAGTTTCAGAACGGTATTTTATAGATATTCTAACAATTCTTCGATCTTCTCTTTGCGAACTATTTCGAGGTCTGCC
Organism: Acanthosepion pharaonis; assembly: GCA_903632075.3. Classification (NCBI taxonomy): domain Eukaryota; kingdom Metazoa; phylum Mollusca; class Cephalopoda; order Sepiida; family Sepiidae; genus Acanthosepion; species Acanthosepion pharaonis. The sequence goes on from CAHIKZ030000156.1 coordinate 1,275,654, forward strand.
GGATTTTGGTTTTGCATCTAACGTTTTATCGGTTTTATATCTGCTAATTACACGATGAACGACACTTCTAGACCTATGAACAATATCAGAAATTTATGAAATTGATTTTCCTTGATAGTTAGCTATAATGAGTTTTTTTTCTTCAAAAGAGAGCATTTTGCGTGTAGAATTTGCAATATTGCTTAAAAATAAAGACCTGATGATAAATGAAATTTTACTTTTTGTTGAAAAGCTCCATCGAGTTTTTTAACAATGTAAATTAAAGTTTATGCAAATTATTAACATCGTTCTTTAACTTTTTTTTCCAGTAGCTTATTTCCTTTGTTCCATTTAATCTTTATTTAAAAAAAAAACTATTATGTAAATTTTTGTAACTTTGTATAATATTTATGCATTACACCCTAATCTTTATTCGATAAAAATTTCATTGCTAATCATGCATTACCTTTTAATACACATATTTATGTCTTTGTTGTTTCCGTTCCTTATATTATGGCTACTACTACTATATATATATATATATATATATATATATATATATATATATATATATATATATATATATATATATATATATATATATATATGTGTGTGTGTGTGTGTGTGTGTGTGTGTGTGTGTGTGTATAATAATATATATATATATATATATATATATATATATATATATATATCTTCAAAAGCAATGAAGACATCTGCAAATGTGCTAACAATGTGGAGTTGCTGGTAGAATGGGCAAATTTAATATGAAAGATGTATACATTCTCTTCAAAGATCATAAGCCGAACTTTTTCAATAGCTTGCGATCCCGTTTAATTAATCCCTTCAAATCTAAGTTGGGATTAATTTCCAAGAGTATTATCAAGAAAATAACATCATGTGTCCTGGATAAATACCCTGCCAACCTTTGGAAAGAATCGGCATAGATGATTAAATGGTTCCAAAAGATCCCTAACAAAAGAAGAGCCACTTTCCTCCAATTTGACATCTTGGAATTTTACCCTTCTATTTCGGAGGAACTACTAATTAACAGCCTTAATTTCGCCAAAGGATATACCAAAATAACGGATAATGATCTGGACATCATTTTAGCGTCAAGAAGATCAATACTTACATACAATGACGCTACTTGGGTGAAGAAGAATAATGGTAGTTTCGATGTACCCATGGGGGCGTTTGATTCTGCCCAAATTTCAGATCTGGTGGGCATATATATTCTTGACACCTCGAGTAGAGTAGTTAACCTTAACCAAATCGGAATTTATAGAGATGACGGCCTAATCATTGTCCCAAATAGCAATGGTCCCTTGACATCCAGCTTACATAAGAAGATAATTGGGGCCTTCAAATACCTAGGCCTTAAAATTGAAATATCTTCCAACCTGAAAATATTCAACGTTTTGGATATTACACTCAATCTATCAAATGATACCTTTAAACCCTTCCATAAAGTTAATCAAACACACCTATACATCAACGTCCACTCTAACCACCCTAAACATGTGATAGACCACATCCCCAAAACTGTAAATATGAGAATAAATAGGCTTCTTCTTCTAGCCAAAAAACCTTTAATGACAATGGATTTATATACAATCAGGCCCTCAAAAATAGTGATTTTAGACAAGGATTAAACTTTAACGGAGAACTTGTAAATCACAATAATAACAGAACTAAAAACAGAAAGAGGAAGGTAATATGTTTCAACCCGCCATATTGCAGACTCTCTAGCATTGATATAGGAAATTTCTTTCTGAAATTAATTGATAAACATTTTCACAGTAAACATCCACTACGTAAAATTTTCTATAGGAAGAAAATTAGTTACTCATGCGTTAGGAATATGGAGAAAATCATATCTTCCCATAATTGCAGAATACTTAGAAACTACCATAGTAATAAAACTCAATCTAGTAACCCTACCTGCAATTGTAGGAATAAAGACCATTGTCCAATCGGGGGTAAATGTAAGTATGAAAATGTAATATACGAGGCAACAATCTTTCCCGAGGAAAATATAAACGAGTAAAAAAGATATATAGGTATATCCGCCGGTGATTGGAAGCAGCGTCTATACAACCATAGACGCTCATTTAGATATAGATGCCTCAGAAATCAAACGTCCTTATCCAAACACTACTGGGATCTGGTGGATAGGGGACTAACCCCACTTTTGAAATGGAGATACTTATCAAGAGCTAGAACACCTAATAAGATCGGTATCCCAAGTAGCGTCATTGTATGTAAGTATTGATCTTCTTGACGCTAAAATGATGTCCAGATCATTATCCGTTATTTTGGTATATCCTTTGGCGAAATTAAGGCTGTTAATTAGTAGTTCCTCCGAAATAGAAGGGTAAAATTCCAAGATGTCAAATTGGAGGAAAGTGGCTCTTCTTTTGTTAGGGATCTTTTGGAATCATTTAATCATCTATGCCGATCCCTTCCAAAGTTTGGCAGGGTATTTATCCAGGACACATGATGTTATTTTCTTGATAATACTCTTGGAAATTAATCCCAACTTAGATTTGGAGGGATTAATTAAACGGGATTGCAAGCTACTGAAAAAGTTCGGCTTATGATCTTAGAAGAGAATGTATACATCTTTCATATTAAATTTGCCCATTCTGTCAGCAACTCCACATTTGTTAGCACATTTGTATATTATATGCGCGGTACTTATTAGAAAGCGCTCAGTATCAGAGATAGAGCTAACATATTGAATCAGATATATGTATATGTGTATATGTATATATATGTATGTGTGTGTATGTATGTGCATGTGTGTATTTGTGTGGATATATGGATATATGTGCATGTGTGTACATAGGTATATGTATGTGTGTATGTGGGTACACGCGTATGTGTATGTATATACGTGTATAAGTCATTGTGTATGTGAGGATTCGCATGTGTTTTTGAACATAAAAATATAGGTCCTTGCTAGATTAGATAATCGTTATATTTATTCTTTATATGTTTGTATTTGATTTGTAATCTGTAGTCGATATTAATTTTGTGAAATTTTCTCTATTACACAGCGACCCTTTTAGTAAATGTCCTTCAATTTTAGTTTCCCCCGCCCCATCTCTCTCCCCCACCTCATCTTTCGTTTTCTCTCCCTCTCATCTATTCTGATCTTTAATATTAGATCGTCTATGGTGTGTTAATGTTACCGCGAAATGTATCTTTAATGTATTAGACATCCGACAACATTCATATGTCCCCCTTCCACTCACCTCTAGTTAGAAAAAACCCTCTCTGTTAAGTTTTAGTCTCCCACCTTCTCCGTCTATTACCCCTCTAGTTAACATTAACATTCGTCCCACACTCTCATACTTACACTCTCTCCAAATACTATTTTTATTTCCGGAGTTGTTCTTTTCTGTTTTCTTTTTGAATTTGTAGGTCTGATGAATTGGATCGTATTTACGATTCCAATAGAATAAATTATGACCATGGAATATTAGTGTTTAAGCCTTTTATTATTATATATATATATATATATATATATATATATATATATATATATATATATATATATATATATATATATATATATATTGGTGAATTATATTCTTCATAGAGCCCCGACGCATCTGTGTAACATTTACATATCCATATTATTTTTATATGAGTGCGTATTTCTATGTGATGATAACGATGCGTATGATTGTGGGTTGCTATTTCGTAGTATAAACTTAATCTCTAGAATATTAATGCGTGAGAGTGTGTCTCCGAACGCTATCAGAAACCATTAACCTTAAATTGGAACGTATCACTTGATTTAGTGATAATAAATATACCCGAATACATGCCATAAAATTTTATTTTCTTCCTCTGGCTCGCATTCCTGGACAGTGCTTGGGTTGATAAGTGTATGAATTACCGCCAGGGTGTTCAATCATCGCCCTGTGTCTCACAAAAAACCTATATATGCGGTTGATTAAACTTGGAGTTACTTATCTATCTTAGCTTCAATATATCGGCATTCTCTTCTAAATAGTTATCAATGCGTTTCTTTTTTCCATTTATCAATGTGTATATTATGTTGTTCGGAAAATATCTGGTTTTAGAATAAGCCTTTTGTTTTCTAAAATATTATTTTAATAGTTGCACAAAAATATGTTACTCATTTGTAATGATTAACGTGTCCTCTTTGTTAATTTACATTAGATATCTTTCAGAATTTAACTTAAAATGTTATATATTTCTCATCTTGAAAAAAAAAACGAGATGCATTTACTTTGGTCATAATAATTACTCAAACAGCTGCCTACAGTAACAGATCATAGGTTGAATGATTCGCTTTTGTTCTACCTGTACGTCGCATGTTTCTCAAGTACTGCAGTGGAGATACGAGTTTTTACGTTGATGTAGTAGAGATTGCCCATCTGTAATTAACGATCAATATCAGAAACTAAAGTCAAGCAAAACCTAGATCAAAGTGTCAGAGAAATTTCTCAAATAATGCCTGTCTGCATTTCACAAATAAAGGATCATCTTAAGAAAATTGGCAAGATGAAGAAACTCGATAAATGGGATCCACGTGAACACAGTGAAAATCTAAGTATTCGACGTTTTGATGTTGCATTTGCGAAACTTACAAGATTAATTTCTTAATCGAATATAGGGACCTCTGATGATAAATGTATCCTTTATGACAATCGTAAATGGCGTGATCATACTAAGCACCTGCAGGATTCCCAAAATGGAAATAACACCAACAGAATATTATTGTAACTTTCTGGTGGTCCACCATTAGCGTTATCCATTAAAGATTTCTAGAATCTAAGCAGAATATCACTGCCAATGTTTACTGTCAGCAAGTGAATAAAATGCACATTAAGTTAAGCAAAATCCAACCGGCACTAGTTAAACGATGAAGTTCAATTCTGCAACATGACAGTAGGAGAGTGTAGGAAGCTCATCGACTTAGGATACAAGACTTTGCCACATTTAACATGTTCACCTGATCTCTTGCCCCCTCTCTACGACCTTTCCAAATTCCTTGCAAATTGTTAAGCCAAAAGTTATTACGTTTCAAAAAAGTTGAAGAATCTGCATTCACAATTTCTTGACGTTTAAGTTTAACATCTGGGTTGAATTTGTGAAGCTTCTTTCCTTTGAAGACAGATATCTTCCGCCCTCCCCTTAAATCTACTAGGGCTGTCTGTCCCGCTGAGCCTGCCATATGAGTAGCCTTTGTATGAATTTTTTCATCTGCTGACGTTGTTAAATAATAAAGGTTTAATCTTTAGTTTCGACACTGAATACAGTCCACCGTCTGGGTTGAATAAGACTGACGTACTCGATGTTAGCTGAAATAGTCTATACCAATCAAGTAATTTTAGATTTCTCTGTTGTGTAATTTACATTCTCTGTTATAATAAATACACTGAGTTCTTTTTGTGAATCAGTTTTAATATTTTATATTATTAGAATCCACTTTGATTATGATATATATATATATATATACATATACATATATATATATATATATATATATATATATATATATATATATATATATATACAAACAAGCTACATATATATATATGTGTGTGTTTGCAAAAAATTTGAAACATGAGAACACTTATGTAGCGATGGAATCATATTTTAAAAAATATTAAATATATATATATATATATATATATATATATATATATATATATATATATATATATATATATTGATGCATGTTTATTAAATAATATAGACAGGTTTTGTCTATTTATTTTATGTAAATTCTTTGCATATCGTCTGATGAGCTTAATAACATTATCATTAAAAGAAGAAAGAAAATCACTATATTGATACATATGTTTAATCCTATCTAAGCTTATGTCGGAATAGATATTTCACACAAACTTTACACCAGACCGTAAAAAAGAAACTCGGTGAAGTGTTGAGATATTGCCATCGAATACGGAAGTACAGAGCCTCACTACTGCGTCCAGCATTGCAAGCTCTGAAATGAGATTGAGAGTCAAATGGCTATATAAATAAATGGGAAGCATTCACCATCAAATATCGCAGGAGAATATTGCCTCCGGGCGTCAGACAAGGATCAGGGCTCTCACGACACAGTCTCACCTCGTAGTTACTGACAAAATATTAGAGTCACTAAAATGTTAATTAATGGAAATTTAATGTATTGAGATATATATATATATATATATATATATATATATATATATTGATATATATATATATATATATATATATATATATATATATATATATATATATATATATCGATTACTAATTAATAATTACATAACAGCAATAATCTGTTGCAAATGCCATCTCTATTAGTTTACATAATTCATGACCTAGACAGGATAAAGACGCCATTCTACTCTGCTATTTAACCCATAATTGGGGGATTGCTGACGAGATGGATTCATGACTTTCCAAAAGGGAATACTTTGAAATTTAACGCAACGGACTGCACGACAATTCTACGTTATGTGAGGAAACACAAGCTTTAAACTTGTGAGTATATCAACGCATTTAACAGCCAAATTTTTTTAATGCGCATTTTTGGCCCAGACAGTTGTGTTAGGAGTTTGTTTATTCCTTATGTTTAATTACAGTAGATACCATTTTCATTTTTATAGAAACTAGAACACCAAATATATATGTGTATACAACATCAAAATATAATATTGATTAGAAATAATAAAAAAATACTTTTCAAAATAGTCAATATTTTTCTAATCGTGAAATGTAAAATTATGACTGAATGTGTTTTCTTACGGCTAATAATAAAACCCTTTAAAGGCTAAGTGTTGTAAAACATACCTCTGCAAATGTAAGCAATGCAATGTAAATACAATGAATAACATGTAGTGAGTTTAATTTTAACAGATCCCCAAGTGGGGCTCATGGCAGGTTAATGATTATATCGATGCAAATAGTTATCCTACGATCAAAATTAGGTAGTTTTCCTGTTGATTCATTACAAAGATATGCATTAATATATTCTTAGTCACATCTCTCGTTTCCATGTGTGTCTATTTGTTATATCCATGTAGTCAATAATTACATTTCGTTTTCTCACACTTCTGTCTCTTTTTTCCTCTTTACACTTTCTTTTCTATTCTTCGTTATTCTGAAAGCGTTGTCTTAATATTCCACCTTATCCAACGCGCAGTTCTCAAACTGCATCACTATTCTTTCTCATTCAATTTCTATCTCAGCAGCTTCCCCGTCTATACACAGGCACATGATCTATCGCTCGTTTGGTCTCTTTAGACCCATAAATAATTTTATGTTTTCATCGTAATTTGCCCCGAGATAGTGAATGGCAAATACAATGACATCTGTATTATACGACGTTTTCGTAAATCCATTGGATTTGTTGCCATGGCAACAACACAACCCATGGTCCCAGCAAATGTATTCTTTTGTTCATCTATTGATTTCTAAGCCATTTTCAAGGCGTTTGCCCGTGTCCATTAAAAACGCGCAAAGGGTAAGGCAGGAGAACTATTGAAGAATTTCGCAGGGCCACTACTTGACAGGTTTCAACATCCATAGATGTGTATAAATATCTCTATATAGAAGATTTTAAGGGTTACATCGACATCCGGCAAATATACACACTTACACACACACACACACACACACACACACACACACACATATATATATATATATATATATATATATGTATGTATATTTGGATCAAATATGGATAGGCATCAGAAAAATTAACAGGATAAGGAACAAATAGATTTTTTTTCAAAAATCTAACATGTTTCGCATTTATCGTTATCTGATGAAGCTTTAATAAAGTAGAAATATGTTAGATTATAAATGTTTCCTATTTGTTAGATATCCAATCAGACACATACACACACATATACACATATATATATATATATATATATATATATATATATATATATATATATATATATATATATATATATATATATATATATAATGGTCCCTCCCGTCGGTTTCGACGTATGAGGATCTGACAGCTTAATTGATTCAGTTATGAAAATTTTGTTCGATTATCTTAAGTCGCACATATTTGTGTATTGATCATCGTGTGTGATCAATTTTTAATAACTATTTTTTAGCATAAATCATTTTTCTCGTATAAATTCTGTCCACGACAATATATTAACATATTTTTGTAAAAAACACAAAATGTTATTTTTTACTTATTCATTATAATATACAATAATGCAACACGCGAATGTCATTCACAAAACTATAAAAAGAAAAAAAAACTAAAAATATGATTATTTAATATGGTTCAATTAATTTTTTTGAATGGATGTTGTGTAAACATATGTAATTCAAACTATACGATTGAAAAAACAAGAAACAGTGGATTGGCATTTGAATTTAATTGGCGGCAATTTTCCATCCATTTACAGTTGAAATGGTTAGATGCAACCGAAAGTTGTATACTAACAGTTTAGAAATTTCATTCTCGCTTCCCAGACAATTTTCATCTTCAAAAGATTGAATGCAATGTCAAACGTTGTTCCATTTAGCTAATTCCTTTTTTTCTTTTATTCCCAATAATTTTTTTCCATCTTCTATGACGTTGAAGAAACCCTTGCATCTTAGTGACCTTATTGCTTTGCATGGGGTGAAATGATTAAAACAATGCCATTTAAATATACCTCAAAATCTTTAGCTGTGTATTTTTTGTAATAATAAGGAGCTGTCTATATCCTTTTTAATGATAAGAGGCTGTCTCCTTTAATCAAAAGCGTCCAATATCCATGTAATATAGTTCTTTTAGGAATGTGTTACAGGTATTTCAAGAGAAAGCAGAGGAGGCTTTGTGTTAGACATTTGTGATTATCTATCTATCTATCTATTACTTCATATGTATCTGTCCGTTTGTTTGTCTGTCTATATCTATCTATTAATTCATATCTATCTGTCCGTATGTCTGTGCGCGTGTCTCTCATTCTCTATCTATCTATCTATCTATCTATCTATCTATCTATCTATCTATCTATCTATTACTTCATATATATCTATCCGTTTGTCTGTCTGTCTATATCTATGTATTACTTCATATCTGTCTGTCTGTCTGTATCTATCTATCATTTTAAGGACAATAAATTAAGTACTTTCGCGCGGAAAATAGGGATTATTAATTTTCTAATAATTATTTGACAGGTATTATATATTTCACGATTAATATTTTAGTTATTTTGTCCCGGTACGCAATTCTGGATAAATATGAAACAGCAATACACTCTCCTTGTAGCTAGACGTCAAGTGATATTGCCTGCTCGTACCGATGCATGGCGTTCGGTTTTACTCATCCATTTCATTCTGCGATTTCATTCAAATAACTGAAAGACTGCCATTTTCTCCGGATACACAGACCCAGGTCACAAAGAGACTTGGGTTGACAATCGCTGCGGGTGAGCCATGTCCCGATGTAGCTGTCATTTGCAACGTCACAAAGTTGTATTACACAGCGGAGATAAAATGAAAATATGTTTTCAAAGCCACAGTGAGACATTGGCAATAGCATCTCGATTTTCTTCTTGTCAAAGAATAGAACTGTTTGGCAGTCGATCTAAAGAAAAAAGCAACAGAGGACAAAACGCCTAAAGTTAGGGAATTCTTGGACTGACCATGTAAAGAAGGTTAGAATCCTGGTATATGTGAAGTCAAGCATAAACAATATCTAAATATTTCCTTGCCTAATAATACATGAACAGATGTTGCAACGAAGGAAGTGATGCACAGTTATATATATATATATATATATATATATATATATATATATATATATATATTTTATATTTAGGCAGCAATCTTTCATTAATGCATGTTTCATTAAATAATATAGACAGGTTTTGTCTATTTATTTTAAGTAAGTTCCTTTCATATTGTCTGATAAGCTTAATCACATTATCGTTGAATGACGAAAGGAAAGCACCATATTCATACATGTTTATATCCAATCTATGCTTTCGGCTTACACAAACTCACTTTCACGTCGCTTGAATCTACATTTAAATGATAACTCTAACATTTTTTAGATATTTAAAACAACATGCCTGTCCGCGTACTCAATTCCGGAAAATCGCTGTTGGCAACACAACTATACTTAAACATGAAAACAATAAACAAAAATTAAAAAACAAATTCTTGAAGCTTTATACTTCCGCGTCTCGTATATACGAATTTGTCGTTACTTGGAAATTTTCATGAAGCAAGGGCGGACTATCATTGTTGTTTCTGTCCATACATATATATATATATATATATATATATATATATATATATATATATATATATATATATATATATATATATATATGAACACTTAATGTGACACCAAGACAAGATAACTTTAAAGACAGCGATCATACTTTTATTAATAAAATAGATATAAACGTATCTATTTTGTTAACTATTCTCCTGACTTCTTTTCTATCATGGACAGTCCGATAACGAGACACAAGTTAGACTTTTTGGAGTCTATTATTATTAACATGCAACGGGAGATGAAATATAGGTTGACCTTATTCGGGGAAACTACTGCTTGACTAGGGGCATATTTAATAACAATTCCCTCTCTTATTTGCCTATTGGGTAATTGATTTCTTAATATCAATTGATGATAAAAAAATTTTTTATCAACATTTTTGTTTCATGTTGCTGACGATTCTGTTTCCGAGGAAGTATCGACTGAAAGGCACCTAAAATCCTGTTCTTAAACGAGATACTTTTGTATCTATTTATTTAATAAAAATATTATCCTTGTTCTTAATACACACACACACACACACACACACACACACACACATATATATATATATATATATATATATATATATATATATATATATATACACACATATATATATATATGTGTGTGTGTGTGTGTGTGTAATATATATATATATATATGTAATATTTGAATAATTCTTCATATATGTTTAATCGACATTGCATATCCGGAAAGTCTTTATAATAATATTTATTATAAATAAACTGTGCTCTCTGTCAGGGATGTGCGTAAGTGTCTCTTTTTTTTATACATACGTATTATTAAATTTTTTACGTAAATGTATGATTAAATATATAATGGAACAAAGTTTGATTTGGGAAAATATAATTTTCTTTTTAAAGTAAGTTTTATTTCCTCGGACTCTGAATATCTAAAATATGAGAAGACATTTTAAGATTAGCAAGATTAAGATTAGTGTTACAAATCCAGTAGGTGTCGACACCCCTTATTCTAAACTGCGGTGCTCATACAGATTGCAAAACTGTAGTGGCTAATGACCGGAACAATGTACCGAATATACAGTCGGCGATCATATAAAGACACTCAACGCCAATAGATTTTCTAGGCTTGATATGTCGAAAAAAAGCGTGCGACGGGTAAATTGTCGATATAAGCTAATGTTAATTTCGATCATGTGTTTTGTTTGTCTTTGATATTCTCCTCTATGGGGAGGTTTTACTCGAAAGATGTTTTCTGCCAAGTGTATAGGAGATGTGGTAAAACGAAACAGTACTGTCTTTGGTTCCATGAATAATGTCACAGATCGTGTCTTCAAGGCTTACGCACTGAATTATGTGGGAAGAGTAGCCCACCAATTCATGGTGTTCGGAATAACATGTCAGATAGCCGATACTTTTCCCATACGGAAATTTTGATGCTTACCTTGGGCGGTAATGGTGATTTGGTGACGAAATAAAATTTTGGCAGATTCTCAGAGAAATAAAATGGACATTTTTGTTCATGTTGATGATGATAATTAAATTACTACAAAATGATGATTCATTGAAAGAAAAAGAAAAGAAAAACAGGAATCTGTAAGGAACTTGACAAAAATGGGATGAAAACAGAAACGAAATGAAACGCGCTCGGCGCCACGGCGGAAGAAAGAAAGGAAACAAAAAAAGGAAAATGCAAGTCGAAGAATTCAAGCAGGGGATTCTGGAGGAAGAAAAGACTATGGGGTGCGAAAGAGGGGAAGAGGCAAGTGGACTTGAATGCTTTGATGATCAAAAGAATCGTTTAAAGTTCACAAACCGCATCTAAATAAACACGAGAGGAACGAATAAAAATATTTGTCTCATCTCTGTCGATTTTCTTCCTTCATTTATCTGTCATGCGTCATTCGCTTTCGTGCCTTCATCTCTGTTTCACTATAAATGGTGGGTCGATAGTTAGCAAATATGTTGTAAAAAAACCATTTCAGTGCTTACTAGTTATACAAATCATACCTTTATCCCAATTATTTGTTTTTCTCTCGACACATAATTGTAAATTACATTGTTTCTGAAATTGTGTACACATCAGTATGGTAGTTTATTTAACTATTGATAAAATGTAACAAAATGAAACCTGTTATCAAGAGAGGAGTTTGGCATCACCAGGTAATTATACTTCGCCCCGAATGCTATCTATAGATATATAAATCTGTCTGTTTATCTATCTATCTATCTATCTATCTATCTATCTATGTGTGTGCGTCTGTGCGTTTATACGTATATCTTTAAGTTTGTGTTATAATAATTCGGGCTGAAAGAAAGTTTACAATGATATTTGGTATGATGAAGTTATTTGAAATTGATATAACACAATTAAAATTTGGTGTTATTTTCTAAGTATATTTAGTTCTGTGAATATTTAAACAAATTTAAAGTTTAATATTGAGGTAAGCGATCATGGCTTTAGAATGTTAACTAAAATATTTTAAATAGGAAAACATATTTATCAACCCCGCATGCTGGGTGTGCTTTTAATTTAATTGATACAGAGGTAATTTCACGGGGACTACTGGTCAGCTGCCGAGTCGGGATTTGGAAAATTAATTTTCAGACAATGAAGTCGGTTTGGATCGTTATTTACATATCTATCTATCTATCTATCTATCTATCTATCTACTTATCTATCATTCTATCTATCTGCTTGAGTCTCCTGATTTGTATCTGTCTTAGTATCTATCTATCTATTTATCACATCATTTCATATCAATCTTTTCAACTTGATCAAGTTTTCATCGTCTTTCACGTATTCTGCCGCTTTTGACATCTTTCTCATTGTTTTATTTATTCTTTTATTATAACACATTTTTGCTTGTTGTGAAACGGATACGGGCTCAAAAAGTGGAACGGGCGTGAGGAGTTCAAACTCCAGCCTAGTCTGTTGTATACATTCGTGCAAATGCTTTAGTAAAAAGATATAAATCCTCTTCTTATACCGGCAGCTGAATCACATGGTTCGGATAGTAATCATTCTACTAGAGGGGAGAAAAGGAGAACGCAACGGGAATGCATGACAATTCATAGGTAATAAAAAATAATCATTAAAGAGGAGGATGTGAAATAAAAAAAAAAATACTTTTTTTACATCAATTCTTCTCTTGCACAAAGCCGTGGGTGACACAGCAACATATTTATAGATGCGTTGTAAGTAAGAATGGCTTGTTAGATGTGCAGGCGACCGTCCACATTTCTTCATTTAATTATAGAAGATCTAAAACAAACTAATGGTTCATGTAATATATTTACAGATGTCTAATGAATTAGTATTAAAACTTGTTTGGTCTAACAAACTTCTAATACGTTATTTACTTGTCTTTATTGATAATAGTTCCTTCGGCTCAGACGTTATTTAGCGTAATAAATGTCTATATTTCATAGCATCAATCGTAATAAAAGACACTCGTTAAATGCTGCATATATTCGGGAGTCGTCTGAAAATGTTTCGACACGATCCACTTCCCAAGATCTAAGGAAAAAATTTGACAGCAGATTTACTTTTTGGCATATTATCTACATTCAAACTGTTTTCCTCATCGTTGCTCTTTTTATCATAACGATTCGAGTGTTGTTCTCTCGAACGTTATTTATCTGCTTTTCGATCCTGTTATCCTTCATTTAAATGAATCATTTCTTTAATCTGAGGCAGAGATTTGTCTTGTTCTACCTCCTCTAGTTCGTATTTAGCAAGGCTCAGTTATTGCCTCCTTGTTTCCACAGAATCTATGACTGTACTCCCCAGACTAGGGATTGAACTGACAATAAATATGTAACCAAATGTACGGACAAACGATAGAATTTAGTTGTCTATTGTACCGTATTATCAGGTTGAAATTCCTGTAAGGTTATCCGGATCGACAGTTACCTGAAGAAGGCCGGGGATTGAATCTACTTGGCTATTGTCTCGTGGATTTCAGGTTGAAATTCCTGTAAGGTCATCCGGATCGACAATCACTTGAAGAAGACCGGAGAGCCTAAAGGTCGAAATGTTTTGATAACAAGAACAAACATGGGGAAGGGTAAATAATAACTCCTCCAGATATTAAGGTAGAACTCATATTTGTTAT
>CAHIKZ030000156.1:1292500-1447500 GCA_903632075.3 Acanthosepion pharaonis
GGGAAGTAAAGAGACAGAAGCTGTAATTAGATTTTACGTAAGAAAAAGAGGGTTGGTATATTTTTGGCAATTTATGTAAAAAAATAGATTTTAAGGTTTGATAGTAATTTAAATGTAAAAAGAAAACATCAAGAAATTAATTTGATGCTTGCTAGCAATTTAAATATTTAATTCTTTTAGAAATAATTTAGGGATTTAATATAACTTAAGTACTGTATTTATTAACACATTCATAGAGATCACATTAAAAGAATTTTTTGAAATATAACAGTTTACTGATAGTAATCATTTAATATTGTAAATGACTGTTAAGGTAACTTCTTTATCACTTTGAATTTAATTCATGAATGTAATTTGTACCTATTTTTAGATGTGTAATCTTCCTTATTTAAAATTTAGGTTTCAAATTAAGATGGAGAAAATATTGGAAGGTAATATTAAAGATTTTGTTTTTTTTTTCTTTATTTATATCCCACATGTATACTTATGTAAATTTTACACACACATACGTTCATTCACATGTGAAATTACACATATAGGCACACACACACACACACACACACACACACACACACACACACACACACACACATATATATATATATATATATATATATATATATATATATATATGCACAGAGAGAGAATGTGAGTGTGAGATGAGAAAGTGAGAAGCACAATGTACATGATAAAAGCTATCGAATTAAATCAAAAAAATAGGACTTAATTTGTTTCCGTTTAAATACAATGCAGTACAGATATAATTAAATGCATTAATCAGCCTTGCTTGTTCGGTAAAAGTTATTTCTGTGTCGGTATAAACGGGTCAGAAGAAACATTGAAACTTCTACCAAAAGAGGCCAATCGTTCGGAAATTTTTTTAATAAATTTTCTAGGAGCCATCGATAGCTTTGTGTTAGCACTAATTCAAAAGTCATCGTTGCTGAGGGCTTGAGCTTGCTGGTCATCTTCAAATTGTTGATCTCGCTAGAGAACATGCTATATTCTTTAACTAAGATCTACTCAGCATAGTTTAAGTATAAACCACGGGCGGGTGTTGAAAAACCACAAAATGTGCCTGAGCAAAAGTCTGCAATAGGGATTGCCTTGCTTCCTTAGTAGACGGGTATACTCCAATACGAGAGGCCATTATTATGGATTATTTTAAAATGTTAACTTTTATTGGAATAAAAATATTCCCTATTGTAGGCGTTATTTTCGGTTTTGTTTGCCCTATCGTTAGAAGTTTTGTTCATCTCTTTCGTATAAATAATTATTTATCAATCCTAGAATATACAGTTTCGATCGATATGGCAGAATACGTTAGCACAATACATTAATATACTTCATGCAAGAATGTTGCATCTCCGTGAATGGGAAGAATTTTGTAACAACGATGAAACACAAAATTACTTTTATTGCTTCTATGACACAACTAGTAATAATTTGATTTTAAAATAAAGTAGAAGTAATTAATCATTCATTTTAATGGTCATTTTAGAAGTATAAAGCAAATTTCAGTACTCAGAACAGGATTAGGAAAAAATTAGAATTATCATTAACGGTCATTTATTTTTTTATTTTCGAAAAGAATGTAAAAAGATTTCAGAAGCTGCAAGAAAATGTCAGAACCAAGTAAATTGGATACAACTTACATATCTCGAAAGGAATATACATTTGAACTATTGTTTTAGTTGCTCATCAGAGACAAATACTAGTGTGTAAATTTAGCTACTGGTAGTGACAACATAGAATCTATATGAGAAAAGTTTGTTTTGGCGGTGATTTCAAGAGAAATAATACCGCACAGCGCTCAGGGTAATGTATTAATTTCAATACCGCATTGGAAGAGAAGAGGTATTTTTGCCAAAAGATTGAAAACTATTGATTGTGTTTCATGGTAATATTTGCTCTTATGATTCCAACGCGACTCAGAAAGCGTACATGGGTTGAAATCTTCTATTCTTTGACATGAAACGTATTCACCCGATCTCCAGATTTGTCATCATCAAAATTCTTTCGCTTCAGGCGAAACTGAATCTTCGTTTAGCGTTTACCACAAGTTTAAAATATTTTTAAAAAATACAAAAAGAACTAATTTAAGATAATATATATGATTTATTATAGATATGTTCGAAGGTATATTGAAAAAATAGTGATATATATATATATATATATATATATATATGTATGTATGTATGTATGTATATATGGGAGATAAGAGACAGAGATAGAGAGACTATGTGTGTTTAGAGAGAGAATCAATCGAGCAATCAATGCAGTATAGTAATCGTCACTTCCCCGCCTCAAGCGATGCTTAGTGCGTGCAGATGTTTTCTCTCTCAACGATATTTACATCGAAAAATGCCCTTTCGCTGATATTAAGTAGTCTCTGTTCATAAATATATAGCATTTAAAATATGCATACACACACACACAAACACGCACACACACACACACACATATATATATATATACTCATACACACAAACATCACACTGACATATATATATATATGTATATACTCATACACAGACATAGAAAGACACACACATATATATATATATATATATATATATATATATATATATATATATATACATAATATACACTGACAGATAAAGACTATATTTTAAATGCTATACATTTATGGACAAAAACTATATATATATATATTTACCGGATGTGACAGCAACATTTTCCAAATCGCGTAATATCAAATTTGTTTAATTATTAGATTAAGATTTAAACCATTGTATCTTAAATAATTAAACATATCTTACTGGAAGTCTCCTAGGATTTTTTTTAAACCTTACTCGACTCTACTTTGATCGATAAGAATCTATAATAATTGAGACGAAATCGATTATAAACAAAAATGACATGTCCATCATTAAATAATCATAGCTAAGAATCGAAAACTCGTGAATGATTGAAATAAATATATATATATATATATATATATATATATATATATATATATATATATATATATATATATATATAGAGAGAGAGAGAGAGAGAGATAGATAGATAGATAGATAGATGTATGTATGTTATTCCAGGGTCACTCTCCAAATTATTCAATAGGATCTTCACCCTCTCTAACCTTCTAACTTCTGTCCTGGTGTAACATCTTGCCTCAAACGTTTCCTCTACGATTTCGTTTTCAAATCTTTTTTTTCTTTGGACTGTCACATCTGAAACTCTTCTCTCACGTATCAAACATCTTACGAATTGAGTTGAATCTTTTCTAATTGATCTAGATGAAATGATCCCTTCTCTTGTAGTGACCTCTTGATCCACTTTTCCTTTCTACTATTCCTTCTTTTTTAAATTTATTCACCGATCTGATGGTCCTTGAATGGACATTCAAATAGAATCCAGATTATGAATGTTGGCACCATTCCTGAAAGTCTGAATGATTTTGCCGCCTCAATATGCCTCATGTGAGAAGACAGCTGCTTGCTACAAAATGATTTTAAACAGTTTTCCTTTCTAGATATAGTAACTAAATTGTTTTCTAGTGAGTCTGACAACAATGGAAATTTTGATTTCAATTTTTAAAACACGTAAATTTCAGAAATACGTTATTCCAAAAAGAATTCGCTTGAAGATAGAACAGAGCTTATTTTAATTCAATTTAATTCAAATAATTATATTGAAGTTTTCGGCTCTTGTTTTGAAACATGAGACTTCTTATGTCGCGATTTGGAATCATATTTTTAAATAAATAATTATATTTATGCTCTACTTTTGTATCGAGCACTATTTTTTTAAAATAATAACTAAAATACTAAGGACTTTTGGATTATTTACCTAAGCAGTTCCTTCCTATTTTCTATATATTTTCTCACACACACACACACACACACACACACACACACACACACACACACATATATATATATATATATATATATATATATATATATATATATATATATATATATATATATATATTTATATATATATATATATATTTATATATATATTAAATAATATATATATATTAAATAATATATATATTAAATAATATATATATTATATATATATATATATATATATATATAGCAAAAATATATATATATATGTGTGGGTGTATTTGGAAAACAAACAATGAACACGTCAATGCAAGATAATACATGTAATTAAGATTGTCACTGCAGTATATATTTTCATATATGTGACATATCCTGTCATGACGACACTTTTAATTATATCAGCTAGCTATTTTTTTTAATTTTGGAGCGAAATTATCATCAACTCACAAAGAATATGCTTTATATATATATATATATATATATATATATATATATATATATATATATATATATATATATATATACACCCGTGTGGACGTATTATAGATCATTATAGATCAGTTATTCTCAGACAATATCTTTATCTCATCAAACAATAATAGTGTTGACGGCAAATATGCTATCCTTACATGAAGTATCACTTTGAGCGTTAATTATGGCGTTCGAGCGGTGAATGCTGAAATAACTTTCAAGTAAAATAAATATTGGAATTAAAAAAAAACATACAGATGTTGCTCGATGGAGAAAAAGATGAATTGAAAAAAAATCCTTAAGCAATTTACACAAATGGTTGTAAGCGACTAAATAATTCACGACATAAGCAGTGTTGGACTTCGACAAAATAGTGGACTATTGTATATTCGAGAAGGGTATTTATCGACTTATATCTATCGGTAACAACCATGAAAATGCAACGAAGAACGGAATAGAAAGTAGTGAATTATAATGACGAAAATGAATTCTTTGAGACAACTGACCAGCGAATATACTTTCGTAAATGCTACCTAGTTGTTTATAAATATGCAGATTGTCTTCCGAAATAAGCGATGACAAAATTCTGGTAGATAAATTATTACAAGTCAGTTAAAAAAAGATGGACAAAATGCCTGGTCTTTACCCGACAACTGCCAGAATAAGAAACATGAATACAACTTTTCTGTCCTTCATTCAAAGAACAACCTTATTGTCGAAATGTGAAATCGATATCCTTCCACGTATTAATTTGAAATCTTTCTCTCTCTTAAATTTGAACTCAAAATGCACAAAATTATGATTATTATTATTAGTAGTAGTAGTTTAGGTAGTAGTAGTAGTAGTAATACTACTACTACTACTACTACTAATAATAATTCTATTTTTTTTTTCAAAACAACTCAGTGTAAGATACCATGATGCTATTCTGACCTTAGGTCTCTGGTCGTGACATGGTAAGGGATCAATATACCCTAAAACTAAAAAAGGATAAAATAATAATAATAATAATAATAATTATTATTATTATTATTATTATTATTATTATTATTATTATATGAATATTACTTCCAAACACGCTGCTACGTTGCAAAACCCAAACCTGGAAAGCACTAGGAATAAACTGAATATCTAATTTTGGATAAAACATTCTATCTTGTACACACATGTCCTCGTACAATGATATAATCATAAACCCAGAAAAATATCCCAAATGGCTCACGTGGGGAGTAACATACATACTCCCCAAAACAATAAAAGTTGACGAACTCTTGGCCCATTACCTGCCTACCAACAATGTACAAGATCCTCATTTCTATTATAATCGACAGCACATAAAACTTTCTTGAGAAAAAAAACAATTTACTCCCATCAGAAAAGACGGGATGCAGCAGTGGAAGTTACGGTTGCAGAAACCTAGTAATCATTAATAAAACAATAGCTGAAGAAGTGAGAACAACGAAAATAATCGACTACAGAATGGTGTTCGACTGTGTGCCACACTCATTAATAAAGAACCTACATAGTATGCCACACAACGGTCAGATTCTTAATGGAGAACATGCAAAACTGGAAGACTACACTAAATCTAAACCTTACATTAATATCGGGACAAATTAACATCAAAAGTGGAATGTTCAAAGGAGATGCATTGTCACCACTATTCTTCTGTCTTGCATTAGTGCCACACAGCTGCCTACTAAACAATAGTAGATAATGATATACAAGTTACAGAATGTCAAACTGAATTACCTATTCTATACTGATGATCTTGGAAGGTTTGTCAAGGATGACAAACAGCAGGAAAATCAAGACACCATTATCAAAACTACACCAAAGGTATTAATATGGAGTTCAGAATCGACAAATGTGACAAAGCTACGTTCAAAGAAAAAGTAAGGATTTAGACTTTGATATCAACAAGATTAAGGAACTAAATTTTGCATACAAATATTTATGAAATAATGAAAATGAAGGAATACGACATTCAGTTATGAAAAAAAAAGATCCGAGAAGAATATTATAGGAGAGCGCGTTTGATACTAGAAAGCAATCAAAATGGAGCCAATAAAAGGAAGGCTATCAAGACATTAGCTCTACCCGTAGTAACATACATCTACAAAATCTTTACATGTAAGTTGAATGACATTAAAGGATTGGAGGTTAAGACAAGAAAAGTGCTTAACTAAATGATGATGAACCACCTGAAATTAGATGTTGCTAGGCTGTATGTACGAAGGGATTTAGGAGACTGAGGTCTAATAAAACTCTAAAAACTACAACAATAATCAGATTGGTAGAATACCTTACAACAAAAACAAATAGTAATCGGAGCTCTAAGCCTCGTGGGAAAAGGAAGATACAATTTTAATAACAGTGTCTGAGGTAGCATCAAAATACAGGTCGCCCAGAAGGTCGCCCTACTAGGAACATCCCATATACTAAGAAAAGTGCTATCATTTAAATGACAAATTTTCCTGTAGGGCCCACTGACTGTAGTTTGGACACGTCTCTATAGGATACAAAACCGGAATAATAATAATAATATATTAATAATAATAATAATAATAATAATAAGAAGAAGAAGAATATAAATAATAATAAGTAGATGAAGAATAAGAAAAATAATAATAAGAAGAAGAAGCTTACGATGAAGAAAAAGAAGCTTAAGAAGAAGAAGAAGAAGAAGAAGAAGAAGAAGAAGAACGACAAGTGGTTTTAAAAAATACAAAAATAGGCAAAAGAGACCAGTCATTGCCTCGCAAATATGAAAACGACGTGTCTGAGATCATCTTGGTAAATTGTATCAGCACAAACCAGTGATAGCGCTGTGGAAGGAAAAGTTAGTCTGGTAATTCGACAGAGCAATCTTTTTCATTTTTGCTTTCATTGCAGCAAGCTGATCCTTCGCTTCTGAGTTATCACGTACGTTACGCACTTGCAATACATCATAAATAATGCTCTATTCCACTTTTGTCACGAGGTAAGACAGAAAAGACATATCAGATACAATAACTTTGAAAAAAACAAACAGAAAGAGCAAAGATAGAGGAAGCCATAAGGCTCTCATTGTTTTACACTTTGCTTCAGTGGAAAGGGAAAAAAGTATCAATTTTAAATAATTCCTTTTCTAGCCTCTTCTTTAAATAAGGACCTGCATTCAAACATTATTGTTGCAATATTTGGTTAAAGATGTTATAACTCAGTTATTTAATTATAGCAATAGGTTACTTTTCACGGGTATTTTGTATTCAGGGAACTCGCTGTGAGCCCCTTTATTGAGTATAATGTAATAGATTCTCGGAAAATTAAAATGGTGAAACCTTGAAATTTCCACGATACATCTTAGAACCATTCTGAAGACAATTAAAAAAAAAGAACGAAATATTCGAAAAACAGAAATGAACGATTGTAGACCTTTGGAATCGATAGAGATTAAGGAGAAGATTACAGAAAATCAGAAGAATTTTGGGCTCACTTGATACCTCGTAGATCTATCCCCAAAATTTTAATGAGCACATTTTCATATTAAGTGCAAGGAGAATTTTCATTAAAAAGATAATGATGAGATGGATTTAGCTAGTTTGCCAACAGTGATATTATAAAAAAAAAAGCAACTGATGTTAATGTGAAAAGGACAAAGTTTAAACCTAAAGTTAAATCTATTATTTTAATCAATGAATATTACGCCGGAAATAATATGCGGAGGATTAAATTGTGAAGTTCAGTTCAATAAACAGTAGACGAAAATAAACAATGGCGATTAAAATCATCACAGGTACTCGATAAGAAGTGGAAAGATGGCCAGGAAGGTTTGATTGGCCCGTTGTTATTCAGAATATTTGAGATTAATAACTTTTCAATCAGATTAAGTGTCAAATGCAGATATTAATGGTTGGAGGGCAATGTTAGCTAGGCAAGCAATGATTATCTTTACATATATAAAATTATTCCGATATTCATACATATATATATATATATATATATATATATATATATATATGTGTGTGTGTGTGTGTGTGTATGTGTGTGTGTGTCTGTGTCTGTGTCTGTGTGTGTGCGTGTGTGTATGTTTCTGTGGAGATACTGATTATAATAACATATATGTTATAGTAAGGAAAGTAAGAACACATAATGGGGGTGTGAAACCAATTTTGCCTTTGTTTTACACAGACGTAAACACATACAAACATACCCAACCACCCCCTATATATATGGCCTGACGATTGCATATAGCATGAAACAGACTGTCGCCTCTAAGTGTTGACTTCTATGTTCACTTTTATATTTACACACGCTCTATCTCTGATATTGAGCACTTTATCCCATAAATATAGCACACCTTAAGACTATATTTCTTTATATATATATATATATATATATATGGGGAGAGAGCGAGAAAGACAGAGACACTGACAGACAGGTAGATGAATATATAAACACATACTACTCCAAACTTTATTTTGTTGATACTCATATTTAAAAAGACGTCACGTATTTTAAACAGTATAAATTACGTCTATGAGCTTGCGCGTTCGAGAAATAATAAAGAAACTTGTCACCTGGATAGTTTTAAAAAAGATTAAAATATCAATCAATTCGAAGCTTACCGAAATGGAATAGAATTCTATGTAAGTGTGGGAACTTCTCGCTTGTCTTTCGTTTCAAACATCAGGTACTGAATCTTTCCTTCCTACATTTTATCCAATAGAGCAGAACATAGTTTTGATTCCCAAAACGCATCTCTTTTTCTTATGACATTTATCTGTGCAATTACTGGAATGAAATATGACACATTGACGATTTTAAAATGGGAATCCCACTTCTGCATGGAATTGCTGATAAAATCTAGTCTCCTTCGTATTACTTCCCACCCCGCCTGGTATACGCAGTCAATTGATCCTGATCCGTCGGGTCTGAGTGCAATGGGAGAAATAATGCCGTGACAAAACACCATCTCTCAAAACAAATATACTTTCAGCATTTCAGATTGGGGCTCATTTTTCACTAGCATGCAAGTTCTTCCTTACTATCTGTCAATATCTCTGAGATAGAGTTATTATGATTACTTACCTTATTTACATTATTCAGATTGTTATACTCTTTTTCATTGCCATATTCAAAGCATATCGGCTGTTGTACGCTCTGGCCTTCTTCAGGTGATTGGAATTTCGAGCCGAACTCGACCAACTAGATTTTTCTAGTTCCACGTGCCATGTCTCTTTCCGATGTATCATGTATTCTCCAAGTTAGGTTCACCACTTCTGTGGCATGGTATTGAACTCACAACATAAACCTAATATCTCAGCAAGTTTTTTTTTTTTTTATCAGTGTTCATATTGCAATTTTTCTATTATTATTATTGCATATTTTACAAAAGGACGTAGATTATTGTGGATCTCCATTGAGTCCATTATTATATGTGAATTTCCATGGCTTCCAAAAGATATTGGTGTCATATCCCGTTAGCTCTCCCAGGTTTGGAATTCAGAGTTCAATTATTAAACAGCTTGACGCCGAATATTTTAAAAATTAATCTACCTAATATTTAGCCCATACCTGGAGGAATATGTAACAGATTCATGAATTCACTAAGGGCTTTTTAGGGAAAGTGAACGTGACTTATTAGCTCAGAATTGAAATATTGCAAATTGATGATTCTTGATTCTAAATTGAAAGTATTTTTACTGAAAAAGTTCTTGCAAGTGAAACCAACTTCGCTTTGTACCCCTCTCTTACCTGTTTGCACTAATCAAAATTTGGTTTCGATTGGTCAAATTATATATATATATATATATATATATATATATATATATATATATATAGATATATAGATATAGATATAATTGCAATTTTAATAAAGGCTACTTATAGAGGATACGTGTGTTTGTGTAAATATTCCTGTTTATGGACAAAGAGATTCATATATATATATATATATATATATATATATATATATATATATATATATATATATATATATATATATATATACTAAATAGATTACGACAGACAATTATGTAACATATTTTTTTCTGTTTATACGTTATTTTTATGGATAGAATTTATTGAAGTAATCCATTTTTTTTAAATAAAACAATATTTTTTTCTTTTAATTAAACCATATTAATTACATTTATTGGCCAGAATGTTCGAGAAATTTCGTAGAAAATTTTCGTTCTCCGGCTGGAATCAAACCCGTATTCCTATATGACAACCGTCATTTTTTCTGTCAGACAACGCATATTTTCTACAAAATGTAAAAGAAATTAATAAACAATTTTGATTGTAAACAAATTTCTTTATAATTAGGCAATTAATCTTATCATAGAAGATGTCACACAGTTTTATATTGCTTGGAGTTATATGTAGATTATTTCAGGGAATTTTATTCATGTAAAGTTTTATATTGCTATAATTTATGTGAAGAAGATTTGTCATCATTTACGCTCGCAATATTGTTCACATTTTCGTTGTTGTCAGAAACAACGTTTCGGTTATTGTACCTTTGTATCTCATCAGGAACTTAACGGTCCGGGTAGTTAACGGGGTATTTCGAATCGAATTCTCCATATATTTCACCTTATCGAGGTGAATTGTTCTCTTTGCATTATCCATGTAAAGGATACATCACCTAGTTCTTATTCTAGAATTGTTCGGCACGTATCCATCGAGTCTAAAACTTCATGATCCGGCACAGTGATTGAACTCACAATTATTATACCACAAAATTCAATAACGAAAGCATTCCACTGGAATATTTTTACATGATATAAATTTTTCTATATAATATTTTATCATAAAAGTAAATATTCTAGATCTTGCTCATTGATTAACTACCATATTGAAATTAAATATAACCAAATTCCTAAAATTATAATAGAAAGCACTGAGAAATTTGGAACGCCGATTTAATGAAAATCAATTGATTCAAATCACACGTATTTATCAAATGAATGTTTGCATTCTAATAACAATTACGAAAGTGTTTAAAATATCACACCGAAAAACTCTGTACTTAGAATAAGAAACAAAGGTACTTTCTCTTACTCATGGTGAATAAAATAGAGGTAATAGGTTCTTGTAAGTATTATATACAGTGTAACCCGGATATAAGAGACCCGGATATAAGAGAAACCCTGATATAAGAGAGATTTACTCTGGTCCCAAAATTAGAGCCTGTGTTAATGTATATAAAATAGCCCAAACCCGGATATAAGAGAAACCCGGATATAAGAGACTTATTCTCCGGTCCCGACAACTCTCTTATATCCGGGTCACACTGTATTGGTTTTCTACTTGTACGAACATTGTAGTATCAAATGATAGCTGAGCCGGGAAGCCTCGTTATTTTTGTTGCTAATAGTTTTTCTTTTTCCATTGAGACGGGAAATTAACCTTCTGTAAATCCATATGACTAGTTTTTGTAAAAAAAAAAAAACTTCTAGGTTTTTGTGTATTATTGAGATAAATGTCACTATGACGAATATTTGCAAATGAATATGTAAGTAAAGTCTCATTCCTCTCGGCCATTAAACTAGATGCAAGTTGAACTGCAAATATTTGCTAACGTAAAATATGTATAAGACATTTAGAAGATGTATTTAGCAAATTGAATGGATTTCATGCCAACGTTTACTTTGCACTTCCGGATTATGGAAATCTCGTCCGGCTTCTTGCTTTCCAGTCAACTTTGATATTCAAAAATTTAAATGCGATGTCAACTGTCATCTTCCGTCTTCGTAATTTTTTTTCTTTTATTGTTCTCTCTCCTTAATAATGTTTTCTTTTTCTCATATTCTCTAAAACTCTGTAAACTCTTGTATCCGACTAGCCTTATTGACTTGTTTCGGTTAAAATGACAAAAAAAAAAAAACGTGTGATCTATACGCAAAATAAGCAAGTATATGAATTAGCTTTTTCGATTCTCGAATTTATTCTTGAAACTTTTTATTTCTTTCATCGTAAGAACATATAATTTGGACGCATAATTTATATGTAACGCATTTAAACTGAATAATCCTCCATGTCTCCTTAACTCAGTGTTTCGTTCGCCTCTAGCTTTAATGATGCGCTTAAAGAATTTCAATTCTAATTCTATCATAATAATTCAGATCGTAGGCAGCGATCGACAGGAAAAACGATAGAAAAAGAAACATGCTAAAACAAAATTATAACAATGAAAATTGAAATTGAAAAGCAAAAGAAAAAAAATAGAATTATTATAATCAATCGCTTGTTTTGCCGTACGCATGTCGTGAATAAAAATATTTTAATTGTATGAAACAATTAATTAGCTTCGTTAGTTTGAATTCTCGTACGGGATATTTTACACTGCGTGGTTCACGCATACAAAACAATTAGGATGTTGATCTATACAATGGGAATTATCCTAATACAAGACAATAACATTTAAAAAAAAACGAATCGACAAAACAAGGAAGTGTTGTTGATAAATAGTCTGGGCCCACTCTTTGCTCTATGCCACAAAGAAATAATAACGTCAGATCATGTCAATTTTTGATCTAATCATATCAATTGTTTGTTTGGAATCGATTGCGATGGGATCTTGTGATATTATCCTATGTTTATTTAGATATTAATTCATGCCATCCGACCTTGATAAAAATATATATCTTGGAAAGCCGAAGCGTAGTGTGAATTCTGTTATGTATCATGAGGCTTACGGCGACAGCATGTTGAAACACCGGTCTCCGTACGACCGCCGAAGTTAAGCAACTTCGAGCTTGGTTAGTAACTAGATGAGTAACGACTTCCGAATACCAGTTGCCATAAGGTTGGATGGGCAGCTGGTGTAATGGATAATGGCACGGAATTTTTAATCAGAGAACCGAGTTCTAGTTTCTGTTGGGTTTGTTATATTCATTTACGCGCAAATACCCTTAGGAAAAAATATGAATCCATCTGTCTCCACCAGCTATAGGTTAATCAGTAGCACTTGCATCGCTCTACCATTATTAACTCTAAAATAATTGTTACAATCCAAAAATAATTTCTGTCTTTAAATATACCGATAAAGTTTGATAAGTCTTAGAAAAAAATCATTTATATGTTATGTATCATATTCTTTCAGATCCTGATTGTTCATGGATTTCCACAGCTTTCTCTGACTTGTTGGTTTAAATATATTTTTACTATTTAAAATCCCCACCATTCTGGTTCTCTTCTGCCATGTATTAACTCAATCTCATTCAGCCGTTTATTGTTTCTTTTCACATGATTCTCATAGATTTACTATGCCTGCTGAGTTCAAAGTTTTGCATACGTTTCATTTTAAATATATTTTTCCTTATGGTTCCTTACGTCTTCCACATTAAGCAAGTATTCTGGCCATGATATTCTTAGGGTTAGTTTGGATTAATGAAGAAGAAAACGTCTTGCTTGAAGAGATGAAGAGGAAAGCTAAATATATATAAATTTGCGATAGAGATTGCATAAAACAAAAATTTGTTCACGACGAAGATAAAAACATACAAGACCATCATTGATACAGAAAGACAATAATAATCGTAATCGTGATGTTGTTTACTTAGATAAGTCTAGTTTGGTACATGGTAATAATTTGGAAGCGCAAAGCTGAGATAGTCAATAAATAACAAATTATATACATTATTCACACTAAATTTCATCTTTGTCGCCATATTTATTACAACGTTTCGGCCGTTGTACGCTCCGGCCTTCTTCAGGTAGTTGGAATGTCGAACTGAACCCTTTATTTCGCTCACTAGGGTGGACTGTCCTAGTTCCACATTTAATGGATGTCAGTTATCAGTTATCTCCTGTTAATTTCCCTCTGAAGTTTCTCCACTGCCTTAAAGCGGTATTGAACTCACACCCTTTGCGTCCTGTAACGCCTTTATCCACTGTGCCATATGTCCTTGAGGACATCCGTGTATGAATTTCTAGGAATTATAAACCTAGTGTCTTCATCAACCATTTTTTACCTGCGCTCATATTGCAATTTTCGCTGTTATCATAACATGTTTTTACCAGAACTCATATTGCAATTTTTGTTGTTGTTATCGCTTTTCTCAGGCACTCCTTATTACTGGTTCCAATAATCTTTTCATTTCTATTCTCGGTCTGTTCAGGAGATTTTTGTGGCCTAGAATATATGCTGATTCCTTAAGTTTACGAATTTTTCAATGGTGTCCTTTGTCTATGATCTCAACCTGATCCCACAGAGGGCGGTGATCTCCCTTCTCTCTCCATATGTGGTCAGCCACGCTTGATTTTTCCACTTCTCCTCGTGTTAAGAAGGGCGGAGCATAAAACGGCCGAATCGTTGTTATAATTATGACGACAAAGATGAGGACAATAGTCCGAATAATGTAAATAATGTACATAATACCTCATCTCAGAAATATAGACATATACCGTCAATAAATAATAATGATAAAAATAATATTATGCCTCTTCATCTTTCTTATGATATCGATTTAATGGATGGCAATGTTTCATCCGCATGAGCAGCACATCTGTGGCACATATTCACACTCGCACTTTCGAAATCAAATTTTGGACCCAACGGCAAACTGAAGCGCGTGACGAGCGGTGTTGGATCAGTTGAAGTGAATACCGAAACCATGTTTCCATGGACGAAATCTCCTGCGCCATTGAACAGCAGCACTTGATAGCAGTGATGCAAAAAGATTTCTTAGTTTACATATGCTACCGGCTGTTTAATCATTGTCTCCGTCAAGTTAGCCGGGCGAGAGAAGCGGCCAATAATCCATGCGAAAGTTAGTAATACGATCTGATATCAATTTATATTTTAATATATTATATGTTGTATTATGTAATGCATCATATGCCTCCGTCATATAAGTCCGGCAAATATATCTCGCGTAGAAAGCGTATTTCATGAAATCAATCCATGTAACTTTATCACAGCCATATAGAATTGTCATATAGCAAGTTTTCACTTTTTTAATCATTTCACCCCAAGTAAGGTAATAAACTCACTAAAGCGGAAATGAGTTACTGAGTGTCAGGGAATATGAGAAAGCGAAAATATTATTAAGGAGAAAGAAGTATAAAATAAAAGAATTAAGAAGTTGTTTGAAAAGCAAGATGGCAGAATTGAGGTGTGAGATAGAAGAAACTGCTACCATATATCTTACAGTTATATGTTGTCATTTTGACTGTAAAATATTGAGGCATTTCTGCCAATCTAGTACTGCGTTTCAATTCATAAAAATTTAAGTACCATAGAGGAAAGTTTATCAGAACAATTCTCCTGAAAATATTTATAGAAGAGGTAGGAGGAGGTTACATTATGGTAGTAGGAGAATGACTGTAGAAACCAGGCGTGTGTGTCATAACAGGTCCTAGACGTGAACGTTAGAGCAGGTGGTACCAAAATCGACTGTGCACTTTCCATGGAAGTAGCGATGGAGAATTGCACAGCTTGCCACATCCTGTCAATAATAAAGGAAGTGCAGGTTGTCACCCACGAGGACTCGAAATCTCTTATTTATTCTATTGAGACTGTAAAATGAGGACTGGGCAGGTCCTGACTGAATATGATAGGAGTACTACATTTTAGGCGTGACCTTGTTCTTGTAAAGGGAGAAAATAGAAGGACGTGTCAGGTACTTACTGGACCGGCACAGGAACCCAATCATTTGTCGTACAACATTAGCGAAGAATCGTATTTTATATGGGCTACATGAGGTCTGAGGTGAGTTAAAGTCCCAATAGCCAATTCAAGACAAGCGATGGTGGATGTAACTAGTTTAGTTTGCGAAACATTGAATATAACCAGCCAGTTTCTTCCCTACTGCCATCTTAGAGCAAGGTCAGATGAGAAATCAGCTTCATTCGACACCGTGAACTTTATGTGAAGCAAACAGTCACGACCATATCACGCTGCAGAGACTAGTATTAAAGTGTAATGCTTTTGATACGATATGTTGTGCTGTTTACTTTGCAAATATTTACAAGATTTTTCTGCCTGAATTTCTAGGATGAGTTATGATTATTTACATGCAGACAAGTGTCTTCATCTTTGTTGCTATTATCACTGGGGCTTAGGGGAAAGATCAATAAGAGGGCAATGCTAAATAAGAACTTTTTACTTTGACGTGATCAGCGAAAGAGAAAGACCTATAACCTTAGATTAAATAAAGCGTCCGTTTCAGAGAAGGTTAATGCGGATCGACAAAAACAATGCTGAAGTCACGTGGAGAAAATGGCCGACACATTGCGAAAATAACAACAAAGATAAGGACAATAGTTCGCATGTAAATAATATAAATAATTACAGAAACGTTACGAGCAATTTCACAGTTTCTATCGAATAGAAAATCCTTTCAGAAAGATCCGTAATCTGTAAATCAGAAAGCTGCCAATTTCGGTAAGATTTTAAAAATGCCAATATTTTATTTAACATTTTTCGGATAATACTTCACAAGGAATTTGTGTTCCGAAACACTGAAGGAAGCAGACTTTATCCAGGTTGTTTCTACTGAAATTAAATATGCACATATTGCGTGGAGTAAATGATTTTCTTTTGAATTCGCTCTTAATGCTTTTTCATGTTATTCTTTCTTTGATCCACATGATGCGATTAAAGTAATTTGTGTTTTTCTGTAATATATATCGAAGCCCAATAATACATAAAGAATGTAATAAAAATAAACATAAACGAGATTTGAATTACCAATTGCAATTCATGTATTCAATACATCATTCAAATTTAAGATTATCTCTACATAATATTTCACTCTTCATTAAATTCACCTTCGCTTTCCCATTGATATTTTCACTCTTTCTAAAACACAAACACACGCACACACACGCACACGCACATAAACATAAACATATATATATATATATATATATATATATATATATATATATATATATATATATATAATTTATAACAGAAGCCATTGGTTTTATACCAACGGCTTCCCATACTTAATACTTCTCGTTTTTCAATCTCGCGTGGTCATGTGTGACGTCACGAGCTGCGAGGCGATTTTCGCTTCCGCGTCTCGTATATTCGAGTGCGTCGTTACTTGAAAAGTATCATGCAGCAAGGGCGGACTATCATTGTTGTTTCGTCCTTTGTTGTTTCATTTACTGAAATTGTCATCTTTGCTAATATACATATATATATATATATATATATATATATATATATATATATATATAAGAACAGATTTTTCTTAATATCACACCAAGACAAGATAACTTTAAGAACAAAGATCATACTTTTATTAATAAAATAGATATCAAAGTATCTATTTTGTTAACTATTCTCCTCTACTTCTTTTCTATCATGGACAGTCCGATAACGAGACACCAGTTAGACTTTTTGGGGTCTATTATTATTAACATGCAACGGGAGATGAAATATATGTTGACCCTATTCGGGGACACTACTGCTTGACTAGGGGCATATTTAATAACAATCCCCCCCCCCGATCTTATATGCCTATCGGGTAATTGATTTCTTAATATCAGTTGCTGATAAAAAAAAAATTATCAGCATCTCTGTTTCATATTGCCGACGATTCTGTTTCCGAGAAAGTATCGGCCGAATGGCGCCTGAAATCCTATTCTTAAACGAGATACTTTTGTATCTATTTATTAATAAAAATATAATCCTTGTCCTTAATATATATATATATATATATATATATATATATGTGTGTGTGTGTGTGTGTGGTGTGTGTGTGTGTGTACGTGATTAAGCTTATCAGACAATATGAAAGGAACTTAAAATAAATAGACAACACCTGTCTATATTATTTAATGAAACATGCATTTCTCAGAATAATTCTGAAAATGAAAAAAATTGGATTTAAAAGAAGACAATTAGAAAATATATTTCTTATTTATTGACGACGCGTTTCGTCAATCTGATTTCATCAAGGCAATTTTAATATTTTTAATTTAATGTAACTACAAACATTACGCTTTTAAAATTGGCTTGATAAAGTCGGATTGACAATTGTATTCTTTTTTCATATATAAATATATATATGTGTGCATCTGTGTGTGTGTATGTGTGCGTGTATTTCTGCGTATGCGTGTCTGTGAAAGTGAATAAGTAATTATATTTATATGATACATGCCCAAGTTTGTGTGTGTGTGTATATATATATATATATATATATATATATATATATATATAGAGAGAGAGAGAGAGAGGGAGGGAGTGATAGATAGAGAGATAGAGCGTGTGCAAAAATATAAATTTAAAAAAAAAGAATGTATAAGAATAAAAATATCTTAAAATAATTTTCGGACTTTTTCCATTTTATAATGTGTGACGTCATTTGTTTACATTTGTATACGCATTGAGCAGATATAAATGTACGAGAGAGAATCAGGAAAGATTGTAGTTTAACAGCAGTAACGAAATCGGTAAAAGCTCGTCAGGATATATGACGGTTCCGTATAGGTCACAGGTTCAATTTCTCGGACATTCATGCCGGTAAATATTGTTAATATTTTTTTATTATAAAAAGACCATTTACTTAAAAAATTGTATCTATAAAAAAAGAATGTATAAACATTAAAAAAATATCTTAGATAGATAGATAATATTAGTGGTCAATATATATATATATATATATATATATATATATATATATATGCGATCACGCCTTCTTGGTGTTGGAGGAACCCTATCCTGATTGACTATGTATTCAGGAGTGTAAACATGCTCAACGCACTTGGACCGTAACAGTTTGGTGAGGATATTTAAATCATCTTTGCGATGGATGTGCTTTACCTGATTGGTTCATCTACCCTTTATGACTTATTGTTTTTCTGCGCCTGTTGTTTCACTTACATTATCCTCAGCTTACAAGTGTCTGTTGGTAGATCCTTTTTAGTCGCCGAACACACATGCGTTCATTTTTTTTTGCATTCGGAGTTGTCCTTCTCCTACACCGGTTGCCACTCAGGACTGTAGGATCCATTTTTCAATAGGGGCAGGAAACACAGACACAGACACACACACATAAACACACACACACATATATATTACATCTTCCCTGTAAGATAATTACTTCCTAACCGCTCTTGGCCACTGTCTTGTAACATTCATCTGACTGAAACATTGAAATGAATAAATTTTGTATTACTTTTTTTGAAAAGGTTTTTTTAAGGTTTCACGGTTAAATTTCTATTTGTAGCACGACTTTAGTCGATACAAGAGTTGATAAGACAGACAAAACGACTAAGATCCACTTGGATCATATATCAACGAATAAATTACATTTACTATACATATATATATATATATATATATATATATATATATATATATATATATATATATATATATATATATATAATCTCGCAAACCAGAATATATACATATAATAAGTTTTATGAGTTTGTTAATTAGTTCTATGGATTGCTCAAGTACAAACACACAGAGACACACATCTATATATGCGTGTGTATAAATCTATATGTGCGTGTGAGTGTGTGTGTGTGTGTCATATCTAAAATCTTACCTATAAAAAATATATGTGTGCATCATCGATATGTATACATGTAAACATATATATATATAACATTTTGTATGGGAATTCTTACATTATATATACATGATGAATTTCTTTTGTGTATGCTTGCCCTGTGTTAGGTTCTTCCAAGGCTGTAAGATTACTCAGACTTTTAATAGCATGTATTCAAGTGCTAATTTGCCAAATTTTCACTAACGTCAGCCAATTTAGACTCATCCTAATGCCACTACCATTATTTCTTAGATTTTATAATTCAGATAACATTGCAGCTATTACCTGACTAAACTCGACATTTATTAAGATTTGTAAAATCACTTTAAATCAAACAATATGAGGATTATAAAAATATATTTATATTTATGCGAGGATAGACCAACTGATGCTATTTCATATAAGAGATAAAAGGAGATGAATGATAGTGGAGGAAGATAAAGAAAAAAAAAGGATGACAGATAAAAACAAAGGTTAAAATGAGAATACGAAATGAATATCAAATAGAATAGAACATTTCCAGACCGAACAAGTTGAAATCAGATAGATTGGTTTCCTCGTAAGATATTCGGATTTTAACGCAGCCTTTGTTTTTCAGTTTACTCTTGTATTCTTCATACATTTTCTAGTACTCGTTCTACATCTATGTATGTATGTGCGTCTGTTTGCTTTCGTGTGTGGAAAAAGAATGATACACGTTGCATAAAGTTGAATATCTGCTTTACATATTATTTAGAATATGCAATATTAAACGATATTATATGATTGTTTTCGTACTGTCTAATGCACATTTTCCTATCTCATCCAGCCTGAGCGTAATAGCATGCAAGTATATCTGCTTACTTACTGCCTTCTCTGTCTTTATTTCACCATCTTGGATTTTTATGTTTTTCTTTTATATGCCTATGAATGACACTTTTCTTATAACCAATGCATTGAATTTCGTTTGCTTATGCAAATATTTATTCGAATCAGATATTTAATCGGATTAAAAATATTTTTTGACAGAAACTATGGTATGTAAAATTTATTTCTTTACTAACATATTTCCATCCGAATTCTTTCTATCTATCTATCTATCTATCTATCTATCTATCTATCTATCTATCTATCCCACTCAAAAATAGACAAACATTTCCCTCGTGGCTGAGACAAGCAGGCAATATCTATGATTTCGAATTATGCTGGTCGTCTTAATGGGTGTTTCGATAAGATTTTACTTCAGAGCTAAAACAGCTCTTAATATTCTAGACCTACAATCAAAAAGAAAAACACCTCCCAATTTTCAAGACCTACAGACACATCCTTGTCGATTGAGAGCTGCTACCTTTAGAGGTCTCATGAAATAAGAATTAAATTATTTCCAATGGGATTTTAGGTGTTTTATTTTCTTTAATTAATAAATATTTTGCTGTGTCTTTTACGCATTAACATATTGTATCATTACTATATATATATATATATATATATATATATATATATATATATATATATATATATATATATATATATATGTCATCCACAGAGAGACTGTTTCGCTGTATCACAGCTCATCACTGAGGCTAGACACCCGTCGGAGAATCCATCACTAAAATATTGGCGCACGGTAGAGAGGAAGGTGAGTTTTGGCTTATTTATTTAAACAAACATACCAGTGACCGAGAGAACTCAATTCATTAAAAGAGTCTTGCATTAGCAGCAGTAGTAGTCTTTCTCTTCAGAGAGTGCAACCGATATAATACTAATAGATATGAACGACTATCTTCCAAATCACATTTTCTATTGAGGTATATGTTTAACCCTTTTTCCCTGCTCGTGATTTGGTTTCCGATTACTTCCGATGCTTTCTTATTTTCTTTCAGTCCACGTAGTCCCTTGTGTCTCCGTGACTTTATTGCCTTGCTTGAGTCAATTTAAATATATATATATTATATATATATATATATATATATATATATATATATATATATATATATATATATATATATACGTGTGTGTGTGTGCGTGCATGTGTGTGTGTGTGTGTTGAGTATGTGTGCATAGTGCCTTGCTAGTGGCAATGGTTCAATATATATATATATATATATATATATATATATAATTATTTATTCGAAAATTATAACATAAATACCTTATAAAATTATTTTATAAATATATATATATATATATGTACGTATAAATATATATATATATATATATATGTATTTGTATATATATATGTGTATATATATATATGTGTGTGTGTGTATCTGTTGAGTATGTGTGTGTGGGTATGTGTATATATACATATATATATATATATATATACGCGCGTGTGTGTGTGTGCGTGCATGTGTGTGTGTGTGTTGAGTATGTGTGCATAGTGCCTTGCTAGGTGGCAATGGTTCAATATATATATATATATATATATATATAATTATTTATTCGAAAATTATAACATAAATACCTTATAAAATTATTTTATAAATATATATATATATATATATGTACGTATAAATATATATATATATATATGTATTTGTATATATATATGTGTATATATATATGTGTGTGTGTGTATCTGTTGAGTATGTGTGTGTGTGGGTATGTGTACATATTCCTTTAGCATATATTCCGAAAAGCATCACGTCCTCCTATATAAAGACATCAATCTATCTAAACATTGAGATAGATTCCTCAATATATCATGCCTTTTTCGATGATCTCCTTACTCTGATTCTTGCGAGTGTATGCAGTTTGTAATGATCTATGAGTGGAGAAAAGAATGTTTTACGATTTCCAAAAATAATAAAAAACAGAATAAAAAAGCCGTTCCGTTATATCAGAAGTCGAATTTGATAAAACGTTATACGATGTAAATAAGTTAGAAAGGAAATAAAAAAGAAGAGCAAGGATATTAAAAGAAAAGAAATATTGAATCAAACAAGAAAACTATTAAACTAAAGAACGACAGATCGGAAAATTCAGAAGGAAGTAAATTAAAGAACGAAAGAATAGCTGAATGAACGAATACACGAATATAAAAATAAGAGAATGAAAGGGGAAAAACCTAAATAAATAGTATTGGCATCATATTAGACATTCAAGTAAAAATACTTGACTGCTTAAAAAGTAAACGGATTAGAATAACAATTGATATCAGGACGAATATCTTTCAAATTTGCAGGAATAAAATAAAGAGATAGTGAACGAAAGGGAAGAAAAAAGGTACCAGAAAGAAAATAGATAAATAAAGTGAAGAAAATAAAATGGCAAAAAGTAAAAAAAAAAAATCTATTTGAAAGACGAATGAGTAATTAACAATTTTTAAATACAAAAAATAAAACAATGATTTGATGAAATATATTATTTCAAGCAGCTGGAAATAATATTATTTTTTTTAAAAAAAAAGGAAAGAAAAAAAAGAAAATTCGGAAAATGATACAATATTAAAACGATATATATAAAACGAATTTATATATATATATATATATATATATATATATATATATATATATATATATATATATATATATTTAAACAGAGAAAAACATGGTATGGTGTATTTTATTTTAAATCAAATCTACTGCGTTGATTTAGAAGTGTTCGGTCGGTATTTTGTGCCAAGTAAACCAGGAATTTCATACGCTAAATAATAACAATCTTTTGCCAATCGTTCCGTTTGGAGATGGTTCACGGAAATTATATTTATTATCGATAAAGGAAATGCGCATGTTTGGTTTTCAATTGATTTCGAATAATTTTTCTTGATAATTCGTCACACGGTAGCACGCTTTCCGAGGCGTATATAGAGAACAATATCTTTTCGCAAACGATCTGTAGAAAATGAGAAATCGACGTCTCTTAAATCCGCAAGAAAGAATACAAAAATAAATACGAAGCGAAGAAAGCAAAACAAAACGAAGCAAGAAAACAAATGAAAAAAAAAAATATAAATAGATATTTTAATTAAAAATCTCGGCGACGTGAACCAATCAGTATTCAGCAACAATCAATATTAGATCATAAGTCAGTTACGTTGATTGGATGAATATAACTAATATAATCAATAAATCATTGATTTAGATGAACTTCGAAAGTCAGTAATGAAAAGTAAATAGAAGATAAATCATGATGAAAAAAAAGATAAATATAATTAAATCGAACAAATATTAAAGAAACATTTCTGCAAAATAAATCAATCCTATGAATTCTTTCTTTTTATAAACATATGCATTCATTATATTACAGCATTTTAAATTTACATAAATTACTTAAGAAATGAGAGATAAGTTTCATTAAATGAAAAATCGACTTTTGCAATAGAATAAATAAAGTTAAGACAAATTTGGTTGAGCTGAAGTTAGAATTAATTAAAAAATAACGCGAATATTGAAAATTACATTTCTAATCCAGTCGTTGTATATGCGATAGAGTCATAAAGTTTTAACTAAAGGAAGCAATTAACCCGAATTTGTGAGGGCATATTTTGACCTCCATGTTATATATATATATATATATATATATATATATATATATATATATATATATATATATATACAGAAATAAAGTGTCGCTGCTGACACTTGAGCTTGAACATATAACGCCAATGAGCAAACAAAGGCGATCCCCTTATTCTATTCACGTGGCCATAGAGGAAACGCATATATGATCGCATCTCTATTCTATCCTCCATTACTATTCGGGTCGCTTTTTCTATTCTATCCTCTATTACTATACGGAGCGCTATTCTCTACTCTATTCACAATACTATTTCTCTATTCGGATCACTATACTGTGGTTACTTTTCGAGCGATTATCATAGAGCAAGTAATGTTAAGCTATTAAGCCTTTTATTGATTTTTTATTGTTTCCGTAGAAATGTTACTTTTCTGGACAGAAAGTGTATAAAAACTGTTCAAAATTTCTGCATATCCGAGAGCTTTCGGATATATTTTTAGCCATTATCAAGGACGATTTTATTTTTATCTTCTAACTGAATGTGTTTTATATATATATATATATATATATATATATATATATATATATATATATATATATATATAGATCCCTGTTTTGGACAGGTTTTAAGAACCTTGTCTCCAGAAAAGAAAAGCACTTGGACGAGCAGAAGAAAAAATAAATGAAAACCTTAATCGCAGTCTCTTGCCAGTTGTTTTTTAACAAATCATTTATATTTATATATAAATACCCTTTATTTAGTCCACCAGGATAGATTGTTCTAGTTCTACACGCCATGCCTCAAGATGATATACAGAAGGCCCCCTTTCACCAAATGTAATCTTAAAATTTGGTCTCGGTTAAGTACATTCCAACCTAACCACTAGCCCGTGTTAAAATTTAACCCGTTAAATTCGGATTTAAAAAACAGCCATAATCTCTTCCAACGGGAAATTTAACACGTCACCATCCTTCTTTCTCTCCCACTTTCTTCCTCTTCTCTCCCACTTTCAACTTTCTCTCCCCTCTCTTCTCTCCTCACTCTGTGCAGTGTTGCGTTAAACTGAATAAGCTTCGGAAAAAATTTCTTCTTTTATTTGCCGTATCAAAGGCACTTATAAACGATCATGTCTCTCTAACTCTTTCTAGCTCTTGCAGCACGTAATATATTTTGTATTTTTCTTATTTCTGCTAAACCTTCTCCTGTCATCTATTTGATCAAGTATTTTACACGTTGCTTTCTTTCGTTCCTCTTGCCCTCTATCTATCCCGTTCGTATCAGGTTTTCAAAGCCTTCCTTCCTTATTACCCTGCTCAATTATCCCTTCCTGATGCTAAGAATAATTTACCTATTTGTTTCTATTCTCTTCAAAATGGCGTTGTTGCTCACATGTTCGGTTCATAGTATCCTCAGCATATTTCTGTAGAACCATATTATTGCTGCTTAAAGTCATTTTATCTTGGAGAAGATTGTCCAGCATTTGCTGTCACACAGGAGGACAGATACCATGTAAGAGTTCAGTACTCTTTGTTTCTTTAAATCTCTTACCTAGCTTAGTTTGCAATGTAATTCTATACAAGTCATTCAGTTTGGTGAGGTTTCTCAAGATACGTTCATAGAACATTACAATTTAATTTACTGCAAAATGTTACCTGTATAAAATATAAAATAGCTGACGATTGTTTCATAAAAGAATAAATATTATTTCCTTGCATAAGTCCGCCGTTTTTCCAAAGACATTTGTACCATGGAATATTTATCTTACAACATATAACATTTTGTTTCACTAACTTTCAACACATGATACGGTTTTCAGGCTCTTCCCATTGGTGCAGCAGATGGTCAAAGAATCAACTCCAAAGGAATCGACAATGATAAAGCTCGAACTCAATTCGGAGGGCTAGATTTCTAACCCATTGATCAGGCACCTATTCCCAGAAAAAATGAATGCCTGAAAAACAATTTTAATAAATATCACCCACGGGAATAATTCACTATATGCTATCTGATGCTTTAATAATTATCGTTTTTTTCTATATTTTTCAAATTTTTGATGAGAACTTATATATAAATAATCATGGAGCTCTGAGTCAGTCATGTTTCCGTTGTTTTTTCTTTGAATCGCTGTCATTTATATTATCTATAAAACAATAATTGAGATGTAAATATGAATATTAATCATTGTATATGTTTTAATACAAGTGTTAAGGGATAATGGTGCCTAAAATCTCGTAATGCAGATTACAAATATCGCTGTGTGAATCAACTTACCGTACTCGATTACCCGAGCTTAGACTCTAAATAATAATATCTTATATAAATGTCATAAACATCTCTTATATAAATGCAATAATCATGTCTTGTGGCACCATGCATACCTGACGAGCTGAGAGAAATATTCATAGATATATGATTTGTTTTTTACGGTTTATCAACCATTTAATAATTATTTAAGGCCGAAAAATATTTTGGGTTTTAAGAATAATTCTTTCTTTACATTCAAGCGATCTGGAAGAAAGAAAGAGAAAACGAAGAAGAAAGAAAGAAAAAATAATACGAAAACAGGTCATAGGCGAGCACACACACGCACGGCTGACAGATAACAGGTGTCGAAAAATATCCAGGTCAAGCATCTGACCGATTTCCGCGGGTCCGCGAAAAATGGAAGTTTGTTATCAATTGGTTGTCACACAAGGAAAAAGAAAGAAAGGAGGAAAAGGAGAAACGAAGTTTAGGGACAATGAAAATATTGATAAGTAACAAGAGGGAAGTGTGTCATTGTAATGATAGTAAAGGTCTAAGTGGGTGGGGAAGTGTATCTAAGGATATGAAGACACACAATTAATACGAAAACATAGACAGTCTCCAGAATTAGAAAAAGCCACACAAGGTGGTCGCTGAAAAAAAATTTTTTGAGATAATAAAGATTTTTATTATCAGACCTTCGAGCGGAGGGAAAATGAAATATTTTTATTCCGTTTCAGAAACGCCAACGAGTCTGAGAAATTCCTTTCTTAGATCATATCCAATTAGCGATAAACTGCTTGACAAATACCACGTGTTAAAAAGCCGAGAGGGTCATCTCAGTCGCTCATGATAAGGGCGATTTAAATTAATATTTTTGTTTTTTAAGCAAGGTGTTTCTTTCCCAAAACAAAGCCACGGATTGTCCACGCTCGACTAAAGACGTCATTGGCTAAATAAGATCACATGACACACGAAGGAGGAGGAAAGATACCCGACCAGGACCTCATTGGCCGAGAGCGGTCACGTGACGCACGAGGAGAATCGGTCGACGCCCCTGTCAGAAGTGTAAATGTAAGGAGCCGATACGAAGAAGCGGGGAAGCGGGTACACGCCCCTCAGAGGCACAGTAAGGGAGTGGGAGTGAGAGTGAGTTACCGAAAATGGAAAAAAATGTAAAATCCCTAACCAGAAATAAGAAGGGTGGATACGTATTTAGAATTATCGAAGAACCCCTGGCGCCGACAGACCCACCCCAGTTTTGACGGCGTCAATAAAAACGAGACCCCAACCGACAGAAATCAGTTCAGCCGCGGACGGCGAAAGATTTCAGCCGTGGACGACAAGCAGAGATGAGCGCTCAGTGTTGAGACCGCATCAAGATAGCTGACCAAGATTCACGCACACTTCTGGACTCTTCTTCAACTAAGAACAAGTAGTTTGAAGAGCGACTTAGAATCAAGACCACAGAAATAAGTTTTTTTTTTTCGACTTTCGTCCAAAGACACACCGAAACACAAATTTCTTAGAGAGCAGACAACTTGAAGCCTTAAAGTTGCCTAGTAAAAGCGTCGTGCCACAATCCAAAGAACGGGTCGGGAAGTAGACATAGTCCTATGTACCGAGCAAATAGACATAAAAAGTTTGTTACCTTTTTCTTTGATACGTTGGACTTTGTGAGTTTTTATTTTATTTTCTTTTATACATAATTGTGTGTTATCACCCCCGTTGGACTCAACTTGCATTACGGCCCCAACCCCTGTTTGATCTCGTCTGTCTAAGATCAATTCACAACGTGGGTAGGCAGACTGGAGATCAGTGCAGTTACCCTGGTAACCAGGCGTTGGAAGCGGGTTGGGAACGGCGAGGCTGGTATCAATCTAACCTAAGGGTTAGAACGTCACGTTTGGAGCAGCGAGGAGCGAACAGCTGACGCCGCGACGAAGACGTCACAGTTGGTGCTGTCCGTGACCAGGATATCAGAGCCTGGGGAGCACGTGGCGTCACAATTGGCGCCGCAACCGGGATCGAACGACACAGTCGACGCTGCGACCGGGGGACGACGTCACATCTTATATAAATGTAATAACTGAGTGTAGAGTTCTTAATAATATTAATAGTATTTGTTGAAATAAATTCACACTTTAAAAGCAATCGCTTTAATGAAGTAATGAAATATGAAAAGGTAATCACAATATTCGCAGATATAAAAATAAAATAAATAAATGCGACTATTAATTTGCAAGAATCTAAAACTATTATCTTTAATTCTACAAATTATGAACAATATCTTACACAAAATTCATCATAAAATATTGCTTATTTCTTATGGATGGTAATGGTAACATTGGTTGTTTCCTTATAAGCAAATATTCGGCATTTATTGACTGTAAGATTGCACTACTGGCGCTTGAAATTTATCATTTTTTCTAAAAAAAGTATTTCCAGAGAAATAGGTTTCTCAAGTCGAGTTGCTTTTATCACTCTTGCCAGTAGTAATGGAGGAGGATTCCTTCCTTACCATTTATTTTGAATTTCAGCATTTTGATTATTTTATTATATTTGCTTCGACTTACATGTGACATCCGTTTTGGCTGTTGCTACTGTTGTGATTCTGTAGCGCCAGCCCACAAGTTTCGAAGAAGTAGATATATTCGAAGACACACAGGCTTCATTATCTATTTACAAACCTTCCCACAAGTCAAGATGTGGCAAAAGGCCAGTTTTAACGTAGGGCGTTTGAGCCCGTAAGTTCGGGCAAAAATTGCCCGTAGACCCTGTATACACGGGGTCGGGTTTGTCTACCTCCCCATTCGTCATAGCCTTGTATGGGTTCCTCTCCACCCGGAGGCAGAGAGTTTGACAAGAGAGGAAAGTGAAGAGGGAGAGAAAGACTCCTCCTAACTATTGATTTGAATACAGCTAATAATTTATATATGTAATAACATGTTTAGCGCCATGTATGATATCCATATGGAAGACGCGACCTGACGTGTTTGAGTACCTGACTGGAGTTTTCAGCATTATTTATATTATTCGGACTATTGTTCTCATCTTTGTCGACATATTTATCACAACGTTTCGGCCGTTGTACGCTCCGGCCTTCTTCAGGTTGTTGGAATGTCGAACTGAACCCTTTATTTCGCTTGAATCCAGTAGAACAGTTGGATAAAACAGCGACTACAAGCTCATATCTCCCAGACGCTTGAGGGTTTCTTCAACAGAATTACAAATGAAGAAGAACAGAGAAGGATAAAAAATGACGTGGATAAATCCTTCAGACATGAACTTGATGTAGTCAAGGCTCGCCAAGTGCAAAAATTAAATAGATTGAAAGATCAGAAGGTGACGCACAAGGTCCATCACCCACCAGTGAAAGCAGTAGTCAATATCAGCCAATATCAGCTGAGTGCCTCTGAGGAGTCAGTAATGAATAAGGGTCTCAACTTCGCCATAACCAGCAGGCGAGTGTCATACTTGGACATCATTACCAGAGCCGAGGAGACAGTGAGCCGAAAGTGAGACAGACCTTGGAGAGAGCCAAGCCGCCCACGTCTAACATAACAAAACTGGAGAGGCTGGCGATTGGATCCCTACAGAGGAACGAAAACATCATCATACTACCGGCTGACAAAGGTAATGCGACTGTAGTGATGGATAGATCAGATTATACAAGAAAGCTGGAAGACCTCATTAGCAATGGTAGCTACAGCAATGTGAAAAAGGATCCTACTATGAAAACGGAACGCAAACTGTCACAGATCCTAATCAAGAACAAGGATCACTTCGCACCTAAGACGTATAGGCAGTTATCACAGCGTTACACCAAGCTACCTCACATATACGGTCTCCCTAAGAATAGACGGTATTCCACTCAGGTCGATTGTTAGTTGCCAAGGCTCGGGAGGCCACCCTCTGAGTCGCTACGTTGTAGATATAATTGACCCATTGATCGGAAAGTCTCCTTCACATGTCCGAAACTCCGCCCAGTTCGTGGAAATAATCAAAGATGCTCCCATCTTATCCAACCAGATGGTGAGCTTGGACGTGGTGAGTTTGTTCACCAAGTTACCCACGGAGGAGGCACTCTCAGTAGTCAGAGACAGATTGGCCTCGGACTCTTCCCTAGAAGAACGGACCAG
The DNA here is from genome assembly GCA_903632075.3 of Acanthosepion pharaonis. NCBI lineage: Eukaryota > Metazoa > Mollusca > Cephalopoda > Sepiida > Sepiidae > Acanthosepion > Acanthosepion pharaonis. The sequence continues at coordinate 1,323,129 of CAHIKZ030000156.1, forward strand.
TATTCCAATAGATAATCTGATGGAGATGTTGACTTTCTGTACACAAACAACACACTTCGGAATGGGATCACACATATATCGACAGGATGAGGGTTTAGCAATGGGCTCGCCATTATCACCAGCAATAGCGAATATATACATGGAATACTTTGAGGAAATGGCATTACAATCTATATCTCTAAAGCCAACTATATGGTTAAGGTATGTAGATGACACCTTCATACTCTGGCCACACCGGGAAGATGTTCAGGTTCTACTGGACCATGTGAACTCAATAAAACCTTCGATACAGTTCACAATGGAGAAAGAGAGTAACAACACACTCCCATTCCTGGATGTTCTAATATCCCGAACAGAGCATGGTTTTAAGACATCCGTATACCGTAAAGCGACATTCACCGGACAATACCTCAATTTCAACTCCCACCATCCATACAGCGTAAAGAAAGGGATCGTCCGTTGCTTAAAACACCGAGCAAAAGTCATAAGTGGCGATCCAGAAACGTTAGATAAAGAATTGATCAGTATAAGTAGTACCCTACAACGTAGCAACTACCCTGGGTACATGGCAGCAGCCCCCAAAACCTGGGATAGGCGGGTACAAGAGGAAGAGGATAACAACACTCAGAAAACAGTGTGCCTGCCTTATGTAAAGGTGTTATCAGAGAAAATACAAAGGATCTGCGGTCCATATAACATCAGGACAACCTTTTTTACAAAGCATTTCTGGTATTAAAACCTATTTTTACACTTACATAGTATTTTGACCCTATTTTGGGGCTGCCTATTTACTCATAGTTGGCGCCCTAACATTTGCTACCACACCAGCTCAGGGTGGATCTGGGAACACCAACAATTAAGAAGTGGTTCCACATTCCTCAAAAGCCCCTGATCAGTGGCCTTGTTGATGGATGTAGTTTATCGTTTTACCCAGTACCCGGATATGGTTTATCCTCATATCAGGACGGTGTCAGATCGAATGGTGCAAGAAAAAACATTTCATTTTGTAAGCAGTAATTCAGTTCCTAAAAGGGCTATGTGACTTCTTCATAATAATCACTTTGACATATAAAGGCTTCTTCATAATAATCACTTTGACATATAAAGGCTTCTTCATAATAACCACTTTGACATAAAAGATATTTAAAATAAGCTATATACTTCCCAAAGATATATGCTTAGTTCTTTTGATAGATACTTACACTATTGATATTCATGTAGGTTTTCTTCTCGGACTTTCGTGACATCTTCGACTCAAGTTTCCCATAAATATAAATATTAACCTCTGCCTGTGGAGTTTGTTGACAGTAAGAGTTGAAAATTGCGTGTCTTTCGTTCCCTGCCACGCAAAGATGCATTTGGCAGATAACCAAGGAAATCTTTCCGATCTCAACAACTTGGAGTCATCCTGAAGGAACATATTGAAAACGTCGTTTCGCATTTGCCCATAGGACAGCAAGATTTTTACAATATTTGTCTTCAGTAATTGGCGATGCTTTGGCGAACAATAACTCTTCATAAAAATCATCCATTTTGGTTAAGTCTATCATAGTTTTTTTGTCTATATATATATGAGCAATCAAATATATATATATATATATATATATATATATATATATATATATATATATTTCGAATTGATTGCAAAACTTGTGTTATTCTTCAGTTTTGTTTTCGTGAGTTTGGTTAAGTCTATCTTTTTTGTTTGTGCTGATCAATCAAAATATATATATATATATATATATATATATATATATATATATATATATATATATATATAGATGAATTTGCTTGTAAAACTTGTGTTATTCTTCAGTTTTGGTTTCGTGAGCAAATAACTCAGTTTTGCATCGATAAACGTATTCATGTGGCAAGGTTTAATTGGGAGGTCATTTAAAATTATAGATAGAAATTTGAGAACAGTTTTGCATGATACCTATTCTAAAAAACAATGGGTTATAATGGAAAAAAAGAGCGAAGATTTTATATTACCCACGATATTTCATTTAAATGAAATTAACTGAAACAAAACATTTTATAAATATGGGGAAAACGGAAAATCATGCACACTGCCTGTATTAGAAAATAACAGCAAAATCTATTAGTTTATCAAAGTAAAACGAAACGTGTCTGGCTGTGATTGGTTTTTGGGGTGACCGTAGAGTTATTTCTCTTTGCTTTCTCAACTCTGATTTTATTGAGATTCCATGGAAACAAAACAAACAATAATACGCATGATCATAAAGAGACACTTGAAATTTCTAGGACAGACAATTTAAAAGAAGGCTTGTAAAATTTGAAACTCCCATGATATTTTGAAGGGAAGAGGAACAGAGGAAAACAGAGAATAACCTCACGAGTCTATGTAAATTGATGGCCGAACAGGAACGACGAGAGATAATAAAAAAGATGTTAAAATCGGTCAGATACTTTTATTGCTTTTTTAACAATATATCAACTACTTATGGGTCATTAATTTGGTTTATTTGGTTTAATTTGTTTTACGGCATATCAACCTCAAGTGGTTATTTAATGCCGACAGCATTTTTAGGATAGATTTTTATGAATAGAATATGCATTTTTTGGTTGAGATTGGTTTGGTTTATTTTGTTTTACGGCATATCATCCTCAATGGGCTATTTAATGCCGACAGCATTTTTAGGATAGATTCATATGAATAGAATATGTATTTTTTGGTTTATATTGGTTTGGTTTATTTTGTTTTACGGCATGTCAACCTCAATGGGTTATTTAATGCCGACAAACTTTTTTCTTGCTTATATTATATATTCGGTTTCTGGTAATATTTTCCCTTCAAAATTGTATTGCTGGTAATAATCTTTTCAAAAAAGTATTGCTGGTAATAGTTAACTATTTGCCCATAGCTGGGACCCTAACACGTGCTACCACCCGGGGTCAGAGTGGACATGAAAACACCAGCAATTAACAGGTGGTTTCACGCTCCCCAAAACTTCCTGATCAGAGGCCTTGCTGCTGGACGTATTTTATCGTCTTACACAGGACGCGGATGTCATGGGTCATTAAATGCGAAAATCTATTCATTGTAAATTTTTTTTTGCAAAACTGCATTGCTGGTAATTCTTTATTTTTAAACAAAAATATATTGCTGTTAATTATTTTTTCTATGAAAATCTAATGCTGGTATTTTTACTATAAAAATACGTTTTCATAGTGTTTTCAACGCACATTGAGGCTTAGCTATTTGACCGTAGCTGGGACCATAACAATTGCTGCTACTTCTGGACCTGGGTACAACATCAATAAAGATGTGGTTTAATAATAATGCTGATAACATAGAATTAACCTGCTGCCTTCAAATACTAACTTAGTCTGTTTCATTTATTTAGTAGTCAAACATTTGGAAGAGATATGAATTTCTTCAGCTGTGAGTTAAATGACAGGACTAAAAACGATTTTATTCTTTGGAAATGTGTTTAGGTGAAGGAAATATTTCTACTTTGAGATCAATGCTAAGATGCTTAATCACATCTACGGCTGTTGTACTTTTATTGTCCCTATGTCCTAAGATTTTACTGGACTTGTTATCGATATTATAACATTACATATTCTTGAAATAGAATTCTTTTCGTCTAATGCTTACCAATTTCCATCGTTTTAATTTCGGAGATTTTTTTCAAATCGTTCACTGAAATTTCTCATGTAATTAATTCAATAAAAATAAAATATATATATATATATATATATATATATATATATATATATATATATATATATATATATATATATATATATATATATATCTTAAATTTATCAAGCAATAGAAACATCATTTGAATTTGTCGTTTAAATTTGAGCTATTTATTTACGTTTGTTTTATCATCATCTATTATTTAAGTGTACATAAAACAGACTAAACACTTCCGTTATCAATATGCAGTTTGCTAGAATGAGTAAGTGATTAAGTGCAGAGGTATGAACAAAATTCTATTATTGAGAAACCTTCAATTTAAACCAAGTAGAAATATGACTAATGGAAAATATAACTGAATACAACATTCCGAATTTAAAATAAATCACTGCTCGAAAACGTGAATCATATATGTGGACACCAATGATGTATACTAAGGTAGTGGTCAATAGGAAAAGTAAAAAGAAAATAGTGACTGTACCCAACATAGAATTAATGACAAACAACAATAGTAATTTATATCAAAGCAGTAACAGAAGCTTCTGTTAGTCATGAAAGACCAAATGCTTAATTTGACTTACGCTAAACGATGAAGATTTTTATTTGGAATCATCAGATTTACAGTTTAACTGTCAATGTTTATCCCTTTTGTTTTATGAAAGGCACATGACATGCGGCCACGAGGTTGGATTTGTTCTCACCGTCCCTTGTACTGAAATAATATTACGTAGAAACTGAAGAAATGGATTCATTTTTTTTTCTCTGCATTGATCAATATTGTTTGTTTTTTTTTTTTTTTGCTTTTTCTCTTATTTCTTTCTTTTCCTTGGCTTTCTAAACATTTTCTATTGTCCACGAAATTTGCTTTCTTATTTTTCATTTTTTTCTTTTTCTTTTTCCCAATATCATTCTTTTCAGGGGTTGTCAGTGACAACAAATGATAATCACTTCTTTCCGACCTTCTCTGCATGGCCACAACTGATCATTTTTCTAGCTCTGATTAACCTCCTACAATTTAATGACAGCATGGTAATATATATTGAATCCAAATCCTTAAGGGACTAATGAAACAGTTCCTGTAAATGTAATTAAACGCCGACTTTATCTGAGGCATAATAAAAATGTCGATTCAATAGCTAATCCGATAAAAAGTTACAATCCGATATTATTGCTAGGAGCATTTTAAAATTATATCTGCCGTATTTGTATTGTAAATTATGTTGTCTAATTCCAGATCAGTGTGAATCTTACATTCTTCAACAAAAAAAAAGACTGATAAGAATTAGGGTTTTAAGATCTCCATTCACAAATTGTTATTTGCTTATGAGAAAGGATACTAACTGAAGACAGTGGCACTCTCTGCCTGCAGAAGATGGTAACCAATTTAAGAAATATTCAACGCTTTTACTCTTATTCTGCGAAAGACTTACATGAAATTCAACCTCAGGAAATACTTCATTGAATCTTTTTTTTACGAGGCTAACACTTTCTTTACGTAAAGATCATTATGAAGACAAGATTAAATATAAATATCATTGCCGTCTTTATTTCTACGTAATGGTTTCTGTTATACTATCGTTTGGCTCTAGGCTTACAACCATATCACGTTAAAATACCAATTCTGGTACGATATTTGAAGTTAAGCAAATTTGAGCCTTGTCTGTACCTAAATGGGTGGCCACTTAGGAAGTCCAATTACTGTAAGCTTCGATGAATGGGATGTGTAAAGAATAATGTGCGTGAATTTAAATCTGAATGTCAAGTTTCAATCCCATTTGCAAGTACATTTAGTAAAGGTATGTATCCACTTCTTTTCCCCTCAGATATGGATTCATTAGTAAGACGCGTATCTAAATCTTAACAAAATTATAACTTACAATCGAAAATATTTCTGGTTTTATATAAGCTGCGAAAGGTTGATAAGCCGTAGAAAATTGATAAAGGAATTAATCAGTCATTTGGATTTAACACTGAGTTTATGACCTATTTGTCACAATAGATGGGATCAAATCAGTGCCATTAAAAACATTGTGATTGTAAGAAGCTATAATTGAAACTTCTAAAAAACGCTGTCTATATCATTGAGATGAGGTATTATGATTATTTACATTATTTACATTATTCAGACTCTTATCCTCATCTTCATTGCAATATTCACAACGTTTCGGTTGTTGTACGCTCCGGCCTTCTTCATGTAATTGGAATTTCGAACCGATCAACTTAAGTCATACACTGAGGTTGAAAGGGATCGTCCGCTGCTTACCACATCGAGCCATAAATCATAAGGGGCGACCAAGAAACATACCAACATGAAATGATCAGTATAAGCAGTACCCTACAAAGTAACAACTACCCAGGGGATATGACACAGCTGCAACAAACTGGGATAGAATGATACAAGAGGATAACAGCACTCAGAAAACTGTCTGCCTACAACATGTGATGGGATTACCAGAGAAAATACAAAGGATCTGTGGTGCATGTAACACCAGGACAATCTTCAAATGTTTCAACACTTCGCAGATACCTCTTCCGAGTAAGACCCCCGCCATAGAGGTGAGCCTGATTAAGAACTATGTTTACGCCATCCCCTGTAGCTGTGGTAAGAAATACAAAGGAGAAACAGGCCGCTCCCTTAAGGTAAGAGTGCAAGAACATCGGAAAGCAGTAACAAAATGGAAAAATAGAAAAATCAGATCACTGCCTCCCACCACATCGTGATATGAGGTTGAAATAATAGAGAGCATCACAAGAAAATACGAAAATTTAAGGAATCAGCACATATGTTAGGCCACAAAAAATCTCATGAGCTGACCAAGTATACATATAAAAACTCTATATGGGAACCAGTAACAAGGTGTGCTAGGGAAAAACAATAAATAACAACCGAAATAACAATATAAGCTCTGTTAAAAAATACAATAATAATAACAAAAAAATCAAAATATGAGCTTTGGTAAAAATGATGCTGAGACATTAGGTTTATAAGTCCCCAAAATTCCTACACGCATGTTCTCAAATAAATATGGTCCATTGGATAAAGACTAGATCCAAATTCGAGTTCAATTCAAGGCAATAGCAATGATGAATCAAACTTGCCTAGTTAAAGGGAAATAACTGAATCTATCTCTGTGGACGAAATAAAAGGTTCAGTTCGAAATTCAGGAGCGTACAACCGCTGAGATGATGTGAATATGGCAATGAAGATAAGGACAATAGCCCGAATAATGTAAATAATTCTAAAAGTCTTTATCATATTTGCGAAATGAAGAAGTAGTATATTGGCTGAGGGTAATTATTTTTAACTATATATGTTTTGAATCAAGGATAATTTTTCAGTGCTCTATAAAGCAATTGCAGCATATATAATCGCATGTGAACCAGAAGACTAGACAATTAACTTCAGATAAAATTAACATGCCATTATCTATGAATGTTATTCATTTGAGTAAAAAAAATAATTGGCATATACTAGAATGATTAATTTAGCCACATCTCTGGATTGGTTACTTTCGCTGAGGCAGCGAGATGTACAACCCCATGTAAAATAGTCCTTATAAACAACAGCAAACAATGGCCAAGTTCCATTCGAACTAACAAATCCGACTGGTTTAGCTCTTGAATATGCTAAAATATTTCTAGGTTTCTGAGCAGTTCTTGTACCATTCACATCATAGAACCATATACCATCAGCTTGAAGCTTCGAATGGTAAATGTCTTTCAACGAATATACTGAAAACCAGGCCGTAATGTATGCATTGAGGCATATGGCTCGAGCCAAACTTGTGTTCTATAGATTGCGCGGTTTTTCAGTCAAACCATTTTGGCACATTAAACAGTGAAATCTTTATTTGTTTTGTTGACATTTCCAAATATATTTTTGAGGTTGTAAGAAGTTATTTCTCCAATTCATCCTTTTCATTATCAAAATAAAATGAACGTGACGTATTTTAACTTGGCAGCCATTTCCTCTCACTGTCTCTTAATTTGAACATATGTGAACAAACCTGGCGAACAGCACCAACCCAGATGACATTTGCGAGAAAAATTTCCGCAACGAAGAAAATACAGGCATATACTACACGGGGTGAACACGTGTGGACCGCATACTAAAAAAAAAAAAACAAAAAAAACACCTAAAATCAAGGCATCAGAAGATCTTCAGTCAGAGTCGTCACGCCTAAGCAGGGATCAAGGCAGCGAAGCATGCTAACTCGCATGCGAGAAGTAAATGACACACTAGGAACAAGTGTTAAAAACTGCTAACATGAAATGAACTGACATACTCTCCTCACTATGTTACTTAAACCGTGTCGAAACATACTTACCTCATTTGTATTCCATTTATTTCGGACAGTTTCTTCATAAGAGTCGCTGCTTTGAGGAAAAACACATTCCGGAGGATGCTTACCCGATTACACCAATCTTGAACTCTTCAAATCTGAGATCAACTGCTATCTATCCTACATACATTCATATTATTCACTTCTTAAATCCCGTTTTAATGTCCGGAAAAGCTATATTCCATAACGCTCTAACTTAAGGGAATCTTTTGCCCTAAATTCGGAGAAAAATAGTAATAAAAATCTCAGAATTATTTGTCTATATATCTGAAGATTAGGTAGTGTAATTATTTACATTACTTATATTGATCGGACGCGTGTCCCAATGGATAAAAGCATTTATTGGATCTAGTGACTTGACCCAAAAAGTTGTGAGTTCAATATCTCAGTGAACAAAAACTTAGAATTGAGGGACATGCAGAAGAGGCATGGCACGGGGAACTAGAACAATTCACCCTGGCGGATGAAGTAAAACGTTCAGTTCGAAATTCCAATCACCTGAAGAAAGTAGGAGCGCATAACTGCCGAAACGTCGTGAATATGTCTATAAACATGACTACACAATTTCGAACAATGTAAATAATCTCCAAAACATGCTGAAGACTATCTTAATTTCCGTTGTTGCTGATATGAAGTTTCTATTTTCTTGGGGCAAGTGATTCACTGGACTTATTATATCATTGCTTGTATGTAGACAATGGAATGTTATTCTTTTATGTATTCAAAGCATGTTTAAAAGCTCTGATGTAAGATACCTGTCATGTGTTTCTTACTTCTGATAAAAAATTAAATGTTTGGGGTTATGATATAGCGTTCTATTATAAGGCTTTTATTGACTGAAAACTCTCTCTAGCAACTTATATGCGGCATTTCTAGGTTCATTATGCGCAAAGGTACCTAAAATATAGTTTTAAAATGTTGAGATTATTTCCCAAAAATGTTGTTGCTAAGTGTTGCACGTAAGCCGATATCAATTACATTGCAGGGGTAATTTTGTCATCTGCAAAACTTTTGCTATAAACCAGAATTAAATATTTGCTTTCATTTGACTGACGAAATAATATTGAAACGAAGAGTAATTGAAAGAATTAAAATTGTTCACACTATTAGACAACAACTAAAATTATTTTCTGTATTATGCATAATCAATAAAAAAAAACATTATTGAAAGGTTTCTCTGGATCAGCACCGCCTCGCCTGTCAACCATATGCTTCACAACCGATTAGTGGCGTTTGGCTCAACGCAGAGTCCTCTTAATCTACCAGTAATCTTCTAGATCATTAGTGCACTTGGGTTAGAGTAGAGATCCGTCTTGGGCACAAATTAGGTGAGCGCCCAGATGCAGATGTGGAGCTTCCACTGATGACGTAGTGCAAGCCGCTTTCCAAGATATGCAGAAATAAAAGACATCACAAGATGAGGTCTTGATATATATATATATATATATATATATATATATATATATATATATATATATATATATATATAATAAACTGGGTTCCTTTCTCAAATTGAACCCGTAGGCCTCGACCGGAAAATGGGGAAGTCGTTGATTTGGGATGCGGCCTGTGCTGATACATATTCGACTGGTAATTTTATCAGGTCTGCGGTTGAGCTGGTGTCTGTCGCTCGGGAAGCGGAGATAAAAATAATAGTCAAATATCTTTCTGACAGATTTTTTTTACTCCTGTAGTAGTGAAGACTTCTAGAATTATTGGCACTGGTTTCATGGCGTTCCTTCGGAGGATTAGTGGGATGGTGTCTCGATTGAGGTACGAGCCTCACTAAACGGAGTTGCTCTTGCAGAGTGTCTCACTGGCGACGGTGCGGGGTAAAGCTTTCTCCATCTTTGAGGCTTGCAGAGGGTAGCAAAAAATATCTTGTTTATTTGAAAGAATATTTTTGAAAGAATGTTCTTTTCCATCTAGCTAAGTTCATCTATATTATTTTACTTTTTCTTTCCATCACATTTGAACCTGACTATCCCACACTGTGACAATATAAAATCTACAAAGAATGATAATATATTTTAAGAATCTGGACGCAAATTTATCGTTGCTGAACTAGCGCTTATAAAATGTCAATAAATATATAATTTTGTTAACATCACAACTATCTGTTTTAGTGAAATCCATTGATGCTCCTTCGACTATAAGGAATTTCGGAGAATATTAATTCATCAGACATGACAGATCAAAAGCACATTTGATGGCGACATTCTTATCTATATATAATCTCTGAACAGCCCAAAACAAAACACAGTTTAAACCTGTGTGGTCGGAGAAGAAATAATTATTTCCTAATCGAAAGAAAGAAAAAAAAAACAATGGAAATTAAATCCGTCACATTAGGAACTGTTTTGCCTTTTGGCAGACATAGGGTCATCCAGTAGCCATGCTTTTGATCTAGAATAGCACTTATCTCAACAATGAACTTGTTATAAGCCTCCGTGTTAGTTCTGAGGCCATCACCAAGACATTAGGGGGTTATTTTTTGTCAGATCGCTCAGAGTCAGTTTTCCGAGATGCTGTAACTTCTTAATCACCATTACATTCTTCCAGGTGTATCCGAATACTTTGCACTCTTTGATTGAAAAGTATCTAAATATGGTCGTATCGGAGTTTCCAGTGCGTATGCCAACCGGTTCAACATGCCGTTTGCAAATTTCTGTCGGAGAGAATTGCGTCATGGTGCTTCTCATATACGGTGTCCAGCTGACACGAATATACACTGCAGTCGATAAAACCACAAACCAAAACTAGGTAGGCGCGAAATTAAAAATATAAAATGGCGACACATGGAACTATATATATATATATATATACCCAAGTATATAATTGATATATACGGAATGAATTCCAATAACCAACAATTACTATCCTTAAAAGAGTGCTCAATACAAAGTAGAGCAAATATAATTATTATTTATAAAAAAAATTATAACATAAGTATGTTATAAAATCACTACAAAAATAGCCATTTTGTTTCAACACACTCGGTGTCATATCAAGTGATGATGTTGAAGATAAAATAAATAAAAAAAAACATTTATTTTATCTTCAACAACATCACTTGATAAAACATCGAATGTGTTTAAAAAAAATGGATATTTTTGTAGTGATTTTATTTATACTTATGTTATGATTTTTTTTATAAATAATAATTATATATATATATATATATATATATATATTTATATATTTATATATATACGCATTCTAACGTCTGCATAATCTACCTTCAAAATATTTTTAAAAAAGTTTTTAATATTTTTTTAAAGTTTCTGCCATTTTAGAAGGATCCCACCAACACAAAACCTGAAAAATTTCAGTTTCATCTCTCTCTCTCTCTCTCTCTGTCCCCCCACCAAATCCTTCGCAACAAGAATTCATTCCTGTCCTGAAATTGTTCATTGAAGCCCCCATAGAAATCCCCGCTAACTTTGGCAGCATTAATGCCTTTTTTGAAGGTTCGCTTTTTTCTTATTTTTCTGTTCTTTTTCTCTCACATTGCTTTGTACATCAAAATTAATTCTTTGTTCTAAACTTATAGTTAATATTTGGCACAGTGGATATATATACAAGATAATATATATAAAAACTAATATATATATATATATATATATATATATATATATATATATATATATATATATATATATATATATATACTAGCTTTTATATAATATACTTTTTTATATTAAAGCTGATATACATATATATGATCTAATATATATTATATAAAATATATTACATTTATATATAATAATATATATATATATTATATAATATATATTATATAAAAGCTAATATATATATTATATAAAAGATAATATATATATATATATATATATATATATATATATATATATATATATATATATTATTGTTTAATTCTCGGATGAGGATTTTTCTAGCGTAAATATCGTCAAAGTCTATCCACTTTCCAAAAATGTGGACACTATGTAAAAGCATTAAAACCTAAAAACTTTTTCGCGGTTTCACACATACTGACCACAATCCCTTCCTCTATTAAAAATGCTTCTCATCTTACTCTTGAATAGATAACATGCCCTTTTAATGCACCCTCTCTGGTAACCAATTATGGGGGGTTCGGGGATTCAGATGCATCCAGATGCAATCTACATTACCCTCCGCCGCCTCTGCTGTCTCTTAGTCGTCAATACATGCGTGAGCCTGTCTTGTTGCCTTTAGGCATCGGTCCAGTACGATGATTCTGACCCAAGGAGGAGTTATGTTGTTTTGACTTCTCGACAAATCCGCATGTCCATTCGGAGAATTACGCATGTATTTCCTTTTTTGCTTTGATTGCCTCTTCATTAACGGGGGTGGAGGTTGGTGTTTAATGGGTTTGGATGCCATCCGTCTGATGGTCAATGATCCAAATCCTCGATTATCTTCAAGGTAAACTATTCTGTCAGCACTATGGCTACTGTACTGTCAATTTGTGAATGGTTTCTGGAGTGTCCAATAGTTTTCGGTGGGTTCTTTCGATACCCTGATGAAAGTTTCTGCTTTGGCTGTATCACTGTATGTCTGTCTACAGGTTAACAATACATGCAAAAACTACATGTGTGCCTATCTGCCTACTAGTCTTCCAGCAACCAATGCGTACATGAACCCAATGAAAATACCAATGAACAAAACTATCAAAGCCAACCAAATAAATAAAGACTCATCGTATATCATCTCCACAACCAATGTGAGGGGTCTAAGTTTCAACTTTTCAGAAGTGGTTACCTATCTTCTCCAATCTAAACCAGACCCCGTCTACTTTCTGAAACCGGTAATACGTTTTTACCCACCATTCAAACGGTGGCTGGGCATTACGCAATTTTCTCTACCACCGATAAAGCGGTGTTCAGGGCTCAAATGGTTAAATTCTTTGCTGTGGATGCCGAAATGAGCACTTCTGTTAAGAAATTAGAGTTCAGATAGAATACGACAGTATTATGCGAGCGTATTATCATTGATGTATCTACTTGGACTGTTTCTTACATGGGTTTGGTTGAATCGCATTAATGATTTGATTTATATCAACTAGGGGAGTTCTCAGTTCCGGGTTACTCAGCTCTAATAGCCAATCATGGCCACCTAAATCATCACAGACACAGACTCGTAGCCAACACCGAGCACGAGTCTCTCGATAAAAAAAAGGAACCCTACCTCCCGTATATTTTTTTCCGCGTGACACTTATCTATAGTACCACATTCGTCTTTGCTCTCTAACATCCTCAGGGCGAAGGGACTGTCATCTTCGACCGAATATCTCAGAAGATTGACAATATTCTCACTCAATTGCCCTCGGCCAGTTTTTATATTTGCGGGGACTTCAATACCCACGATAAAGAATGTCTAGTAGACTCCAAAAATGATTTTGAAAGCAAATATTACAGAGACTTCTCCATCGCCTATGGACTAACCCAGATAATCAGAGAACTTACACGGGTCCCGGACACCACAGGAGACCTGGAGAACCTCCTTGAACTTTTCCTAACCTCCTGCCTTGATAAATACCTATAAAAGATTTTACCTCCTCTAGACACGTCAGACCATCTCCCTAATCAGTGTTCAGATTGATGGCAAACCTAAGGTAACTCTTGATGTACCGTTACATAGAACGATATTTTCGCTATGACATCCTCACAACATTATTCAAAATGCTGCCTCAAATGTGTTACTCTTGTCACTGATTGGATACTTCCTGGAATGGAGTGTTTGATACACCAAAAGAAATTCCAGAAAAAACAACAGGTCAGCCCTTATCTACACTGAATGCGCTTCATCTATAATTCAACGAAACAACTACTTGGGATGAAGTTGTTCGGCAATCACTACATACAGAACTGCAAGAAATCACTGCAAACAGTTCTAGAAAACGCCAAGTGCAGCTACACACGAGCCGTCCAGACCAAGGTTGAAAAGAAACAAAGTGGATCCCGTGAATTCTAGATCAACGAAATACTGAACTGTGGTAAATTGGCTGAGCCCACAATTGTAAATTGCCGCAATGTGATATCTCACTGGACAGATAAGGTGAATCTCTTCGCTGCCATCTTTGCCTCTAACTCAACGTTAACTGAAAAAAAATTCCATCACCTCTCCAAGTCTCACTGATCACAATCTCAGTAATATTACCGTCACAGCACGTGAGGACTCTAGATTTATTAAAGACCTTGACGCTAAAAAACACTGGTCCGGACAAAATTCTTGTTGTTTTTCTTAATAGCCTTAACCTGGGATTATCCCCAATACCAGCAAAGTTATTCATCCGCTGCACGAAAGAGAAATCCATCACAAACCTGTGGAAGATGTCAAGCATATGCCCGATCTTCAAGCAGGCGCACGTGCGATCGTCAATCGCCCAGTATAGACCCAACAGTCTCCTCAGTACCATCAGCAATCACTTTGAGGCCATAATCAATAAGAAGGTCGGCGAGTACCTAGAAAAGAACAAACTCTCAAACTCTTCAGCTGCGGGCATTATGGGTTTCGGTCGGCCCGATCCATTGTCGACGTCCTAACTACCATCACTCACACACCTCGAGGTCCATAGCACTAGATATTGTTAGAATTTTGGGGTACTATGTACTAGTGAGCTAGCCAAAATGAGTTGACACATTTTATATTACACCAATAGAAGGGTTAACCAATCAGAAAGCTCAAAATATTCAATTCTTCACTGGATTCTATATTCAGAGACTACGGCAAACATGCTTACAGATATCTCAAAGTCCTTTGACATGGTGTTGCACAAAGTCTTAGTAAACACGTTGGTTATTTATGGAATAATTGAAAGTATCATGTAGATCCCTGAATTTAGTTATCAATGGCCAGTTCTCCGAAGCCCTAGAGGCCAAGGCAAGTGTCCCCCAGGAGTCACACCTCGGACTAAACGTCTTTTTGATATAGATAAACGATCTGCTTAAGAATATATTCAGATCATTTGTAAATATCTATGCCGATGATACGACTATATACGGGCGCACCTCTAAAAATCTTGATAGTCAGAGATTGCTGACTGAATGCTCTTCTGATATTGCACAACCTACCTAGTGGGGTAAAAGTGGACTAGTTACATTCGATGCCTCGAACAAGCTAGTTATATTCCATCATCATCGGTCGGACCCCGAACTACCACCAATCAAGATGAACGGATATCCCTTCGCAAAGGCACAGTGCCTTGAAAGACTGTTTGGAATCCAACTCACCCGACCCCAAGTGAAACTTTACATACGATCCATTCCTAAGGATGCAGTCAAAATGGTCGACTCCTTTTACCGTTCGAGTATGTATATGACCCCTCCTGTTATGCTCTATCATTACAAGAGCTAGATCAAACCAAAAATGGAGTAGAGTTTTCATATTAGGGCGCGAGCTACCGAGACCCCACTATCTATACTCGATAAACTTAAAAAAGAACTATCTGAGCCCTTCTGGGTGAAGAACTATTCTTGATCATTCAACCTCTCTCCCCCAGCCGGGATATGGCAACCTTCACGCTGGTCTATAGCTATTTGCACGGAAAGTGCTCGGACAAACTATATTTCCTGGTCCCGCCAAGGCAAACATTCACAGCAGGAACACGCCATACCACTTAGATAGTGGGAAAACACGCACATTTCTTCCGTATTCCATCATTGAGAAGTAAGTTCCACTCAAACAGCTTCTTCTGGCGAACCACATTCCTGTGTAACTGACTTCTCCGATCAATAAAATCTAAACCTGTTCAAATTTAATTGTTCCTTTCCACTCCTATAAGCAGGGCCACCGGGCCATGTAGTGGGTGAAAAAGTTACTGTTCTAAGGCGGGACGCTACACTCTTCTAGAATAATGAAAAAATCTTTTGGAACATTCCAACAGACATCAATTACACCGGTACAATCAGAATTTCTCTCAAGGGCCACGAACTGCCAAATATCAGACTTTTTTGCAAGTGCTGAAAAGCACAGCTTCTAAAAACTCATCTTTGAAACAACTCAGCTGAGTGCAAGAGAAGGCCCACCAGTCTTGCGGCTGGCTCGAAAAAACTCAGAAATGATGACCAAGGGTTTTTTTTTATGACATTTCGATGTGCATTGTAAAAGTGAGAGAGATAACCCCAAATTTGTAAGGAAATCTGTTACCCTGTCAAATTATGTTACTTATTACTATGCCCATTACTTTGGAGAATATATGGTGCGACAATTTCTTAAACAAGTTTAAACTAGAGTTTGTCTATATTTCTGAGATGAGGTATTATGTACAGTATTTACATTAGTCGGACTATTGTCCTCATCTTTGTCGCCATATTTGTCACAACGTTTCGGCCGTTGTACGCTCCGGCCTTCTTCAGGTGGTTGGAATTTCGAACTGAACCCTTTATTTCGATCGCTGGGGTAGACTGTTCTAATTCCACGTGACATGTTTGATGGATGTCAGTTATCAGTTATCTCCTGCTAATTTTCCCTCTGAAAGTTCTCCACTGCCTTAACCAGGCAGAATTGAACTCACCTTCTTTGGGTCTGTCACTGGATCTAACCAACGCCTTTATCCACTGTGCCATGTGTCCTTGAGGACATCTGGGTATGAACTTCTGAGTATTATAAACCTAATGTTTTCAGCATCATTTTTACCAGTGCTCATATTGCAATTTTTGCTGTTATCATTGCATGTCTTTACCAGAGTTCATATTGCAACTTTGTTATCATTGCTTTTCTCTGGCACTCCTTATACTGAAGTTTAAACTAGTCTATTTGAGTTTAAAGAAGTCTGAGCTTGCTCCATACATTAAAAGTATAAAAGACCATTAATCAATAGCCTCAGTTTCATTTCTTATGAAGCTTTTAAAGTATATACGTCTTTTGATTATTCAAGTGACAGTGACATGAATCAAAGTAATAACAGCCCTTCTTAGAAACAGGTTGTTTTAAAACCAGCTTGTTGAATGGAATGTAAAGTAACAAAAAATTACTCCTAAATAAAGTACATATTTGGACAATTTTGAATTAGGTAATGTTCTTGAAATGAGGAGCCAGAAACAAGTTGAAATTAAGGGGAAAGATTGGTAGAACTTGAAGAACAGAGGGCCAGAACACTATTTACATTATTCGGACCATTGACCTCATCTTTGTCGCCATGTTTATCACAACGTTTCGGCCTTTGTAACGCTCCGGCCTTCTTCAGGTGGTTGGAATGTCGAACTAAACCCTTTATTTCTCTGAAAGTTATCTCCTGTTAATTCCTCTCTGAAAGTTCTCCACTGCCTTAATCAGGTATTGAACTCACATATTTTGGGTCCTGGATCTAACCAAGGCCTTTATCCACTGTGCCATGTGTCCTCAAGGACCTCGATAAGTCAGTGGAGAACTTTCAGAGGGGAATTAACAGGAGATAGCTGACATCCATTAGACATGGCACGTGGAATTAGAACAGTCTACCCCAGTGAGCGAAACAAAGGGTTCAGTTCGACATTCCAACCACCTGAAGAAGGCCAGAACGTACAACTGCCGAAACGTTGTAAAAAATATGGCGAGAAAGATGTGTACAGTAATCCGAATAATGTAAATATATCCTTAAATTAATTCAACAATTTTTGTGGGTTGCTGATTCTGCAGGTTTTAATTAGGATAGCAAAAAGAAATCTAATATTTTTTTCACTTTTACATCCCACTGACAATCATATTCAAACAGTTCTATTTTATGGCAAACTTCACTGAAAGTCGTGTAAACAATCCCCTCAACTTTCTGAAGGTCCTCAAATGACACTGGCTCTTGAGCTCCACGCAACAACATTCTGAAGTAAAACATTCCCGTTGATTTGGATGCACTGTATATACACGACCAAGTGTGCCCTAAAATCTGATATCTGCAACTGAAGATATTCTATTTCTAGTGGTTCAATTCTTACTAGATTTATTCCACGTATTATAAGACGCAACATGGCGGTATTATGATGGGATCTGTTGGTAATAAAATATTCTGTCAAGTGTATTATTTGGACAGAATTTGAAGAAATCAGTTAAGTTCTTCTTGGATTCATTGCCTGTGTTGCAGCTAATTCAGGTGCAAAATAAACTCTTTCTTCATTCTCTACATGCACTGTAAATAGTTGTACGGCTGGATACCATCCATAAATGGTGAAACTGAATATCCTCAAGAAAGCTTCATTGCTAGTGATGTATCGATCTTTCGGGTAATGATTGATTTTATCCGGATGATTTTAGTGTTGAAAAACAGGTTTTAATAAGGATAGCAAAAATAAATCAAATACATTTTGCAGTATGGAACATTAAAGCCTTTGAAAGTTTTGCATCCCACTAAAAATCATCGTCAAGTCGCCCTGTTTCATCGATTGCTTCTCTGAAAGTCTTGTATACAATTCCATCGTCGCTCTGAAGGTCCCCAAAATACACTGGACCTTAAACTTCATGCAACGACATTCTTAAGTAAAAACATTCCTGTTGATTCGGATGCAGTGCATATACACGTCAAAGTGTGCTATCAAATCTATTATCTGAACTGCCTCCAACTGGGGATCCTCTTTTTCTTGGGCTTCAATTCTTGTTACAATTCTTACTGTATTGCAACTAATTCAGGTAGAAAATGTACTGTTAATTATTGGACGGATTTATACCATTCATGAATGTCGAAACTGAATATCTTCCAGAAAGTTTCATTGCTAGTGATGTATCGACCTTGATGGTATTTCATTTGGATTAGTTTGGATTAGATGCAAACATAAAAGCATCTGATCCTTTGTTTACAGATTTTCGTACATACTTCAGTGAATTTCAAACTTCAACGTTGATGTAAGCATGAAATATTTTTTCAAAAGAAACCTACTGCAAGGAACAATCGATTTATTATCAACTTCATACTGGTTGTCAGCCATTGATTGTAATCCACCATCTTCAGGTTTTCGTCTCTCTGATGGATATCTATCTACACCAGTCCATGTCTCTTGCAAGAAGCCTCTGGGATATCTCTTTAAGCACTTGTTGCTTTTCATACAGGGATAATTACTATTCATTGCACCATATGGACCATGTGTGCTTTCACCATTTCATACAGTTATTTATCTTCAGTTGGAATCTATTATTTCAGTTGAAGTGAACATTCCCCCCCTCAAACAAATTAAAATGTGAGCAGGAGGTGGCTCACGTTTTGCCATTCTATAATGTACATAGGGATTTAACTGGACCAAATACCATATCTTTTATGAGTCAGCCCATCATTTTGATTACTTCAGCCTTTCATGTCTATGAAAATACGACTCTTCTTACACCAACTTATTTTGAATTTATTTCCATTTTGAAATGCTGGTTAAGGTTGTGAATAAATATGTTCGGCCATGTGTCTAACCTATGTCATTGCATCTTGTGTTCTTTCATGCATATATCGTGGGCTTCCGTGGCAACTGGCTGGATCTAATTCTGTTCAAGCGGCATCATTATTGACAGCATCTCTCAAATGAGCATACACTTCAGAAATTACTTTTTTTTTCTTTCTCCTAAGTCATCCTAATCTCTCGGATTCATTTCTGGCATCCATGTCAACTGCATGCTAGGGGGAAAATTGTTGACTTTTGTATAGATGATTGAATGTATACGTATGAATCATGAAATTGTAGGCATAGAAATCAATTGCAGAGACAGTCTTGTTTTCACCATGTTCTGCTCCAGCCTTGGACTTGCTTAAATGTTATCCATCCTCTTCATTCACAAATAAAGATGGATATTGAAATACAACATATCAGCGATGAAGTTCACTTATCCTTTTATCTGATTGACTCTCCTATAAAGTATAATGTCACGATGACATCTATTTTCGACACCTCTCATTATAACACCAACTTCATTTCACTCAGGTGCATTATATCACCGAGAATGTTCTCTATAGCGTTTCTTTTCTAAATCTACCTTGACTGTCAACTCAGAAGGTGGATCTGTCGCTAGAGCATATTTGAAACTTCTCACATAACTATTCTTTTTTTATGTAGCATTTCTTAAAGATTCCAGATAATATCTGTATCCTTGTTCGCTTAAAAACTTTTCTCGGTATGTTGCTACCTATCACTAACAAAGTATATCTGTAAACATTGAGATTCTGCATTAGGTTGCGGTTAAAGTGCTCCTATTCTGTGATAAACTTGTCCCTGCATTTTGAATGTGAGAATAAATTGTCCCTCATGAATGATCTTGGCCATGAATGATGTCATCTGGAACGCATTGTTGTAGTTCCAGATGTTTTCTTTTTAAAGTTCGTATAATCTCTATGCACAACAAAGTTCTTCATCAGATCTGTAGGATCAGGATAATGTTTCAATCTAACCTTGTCAATGGAACGACACGTTCCAATATGTTCCACGTTTTGAACCACAATGGGAACAAAGTTTGTCTATGGAACCAATTTGAATTGAGGATTCAGAGGCATAGTCATATAAAGGATCATAATTAAATGCAATTGATTTGCCGCTGCATTCTTCTTCTTGATTGATGTTAAACGTGGCGTATCTTATCTTGGTATTTTCTTTGGAGCCTTTGTTCCATACTTTTATATTTTGCCAATTTTGTTCATTTCTTATTCTTTTAATGTGAAGTCATAACGATATTTCCTTTTCAGATTCTTACAGTCTCAAATGATCAGATTTGATTGTCGGTCCTAGAAGTCTCTGCAATCTTTATTCCTCAGTATCTCAGTTGTTCAAATCTAACTCTCTTTCCTTGAAGTCTTTATGATCGTTGTTCTACAGATGCTTACTGTCTTCGTTGTTCATTTCAGGCTCTCTATCTGTCTATATTTCTGAGATGAGGTATTATGTACACTATTTAAATTATCCTCATCTTTTTCGCCATATTTATTACAATGTTTCGGCCTTTCAGTATCTGTCGATATTTCTGAGATGAGGTATTATATACACTATTTACATTATTCGCACCATTGTCTTCATCTCTTTCGCCATGTTTATCACAACGTTTCGGCCGTTGTACTCTCCGGCCTTCTTCGGGTGGTGGGAATGTCGAACTGAACCCTTTATAGTGTAGATAACCTATTGAAAACTGAATATCTGAGATAAATCTCTTATAATCCAAGACAGATGAATATGTTCAAAATAATATTTGAATGTTTCATGATGATCAAGATGTGGCATATTGCACCATCGCTAAAACAGTCTGGTACCAGAAAGAATGTATTTTCCTAGATGCTCCAGAACTTGGCAAACTTTTATAACAACTTTGTTACTGGACAAACTCAGAAAAAAAATGCAGAATTGCCAATGACACAACATCATCTGGAATTGCATCCACATTACTAGCAGGGTGTACAATTGTTTCTGCAAAATTCAAACTTCCACTTTTCCTTTATACAAATGAAAACCCAAACTGCAACATTAGCAAAATTCTGAGATGGCGGAAGTTATAAGAGAATGTCATTTGCTTCTGTTTGATGAATGTATTATGATGCATGAGTAAGATGTGGAGGCTATTCATCGAATGTTAAGAGATATAAGAAACATTCAGTCTCTGATGCGAAGAATCACCGTAAATTAATCAGGAGATTACAGGCAAATCCTTCCATTTATAACAAAAGGAACAAAAGTGGATGAGATCCAAGCATGCTTGAAATATTCCAGGATTTTTGCAAAATGTCAAAACCATAAAATCAAAAATAAATAGGAGAGATATTCTGTTTAATGATCGAATGTCTGAAGATTTCCAAAATTAATATTATTCATTGGAGGAGGAGGAACTCCTGTGCACAATTAGGAATGTTTAAACCTGTCATTAATAAGCATCATGGTCCAGTCTGGCAAAAAATTATTGATCAAATACTTCTCAAATATCAATGAACATTATCAGAATAACAAGTGGTTAAGTGAGAGAGCAATTTCGGCTCAAAAACATTACAGGGAACTTCATTAACTTTGATCTATTGAAAATCGTCCTCAGAGGGTGTCATTCTTTTAAGTTCATTGATATTACAGGTGTATTCTTCAGGGACTGTGAATTATTCAGTTGAGTTGTCTCATTAGATCTATCTGTACTACTATCTCACAAATTAGATCTCAGATCTGGTGATCCAATAATATTAAGAGAACTAGATCCACCAACATTCTGTAATGGAACCAGACTTGTAGTTAAGATAATGATGCCAAACCTTATTGATGGAACCGTTCTCTCAGTATATGATAAAAGAGATGTTTTCCTGCCAAGAATACATTTGATCCCAACTGATATAACATTTCCTTTTAACAGTCTGCTGTTTCTAGTGAAATTATGCTTTGCGGCGTCCATAAATAAATCCCAAGGACAAACTCTCTCAATTACGGGCATACGTCTTAAAGAAGCATTTTTCCCATGGACATTTTTATTTTGAATGATTAAGACTTGGAAGCAAAATAATCTCTTTGTTTTCACTCTATAAGGAAAAAAGATTCTTTATAAAGATGTTTCATGAAGTTGTTTGAATTATTATTCTCAGTTTTGTCGACAATTTCTGTTATTATTATACTAGAATAATTTTAGAAAATTGAATTTGAATTGCTGCGTTTACATATTTTACTAAATCATAATAATTTTAGAAGATAATTACAAATTGTATTTGAATTGAAATATTTTCATGTATTTATGTTCTTGTTTTGCTTGATCTTTCTCTTGCTTTCAAAATAATTTGTGTTTAAATACGAGAATTAGAGTAAATTATGTAATTAGACTATTGTATTTGAAGTTTTATGCTTTAATGTGTGCTATCTCTTCGTGTTAATAAAGCAGTTTATAAAATGATTAGATTTTTATGGAATAGGTTATTTCATCCCGAGCAACGCTGCATAATTCTGCAAGCGTTTTAATAATTGCAAACTACTTTTAGAGAACGTGAGACATATATGGATGGCGCTCACTGACCTGCTGCTACAATTAAACAAAAAAACATATTCAAATCAGCGAAACCAATGTCCTTAATACGATTAGCTGACAAATAATTCAGATATTGATTGAATTTTAAACTATATTCAGGGGTATCATCCTTTATTTTATGAATTTCGTTTTTTTCTTTTTTTATCTTAAGAAAGTATGGAAGACTGGAACAAGTAATTTTGAATATATGC
The DNA here is from genome assembly GCA_903632075.3 of Acanthosepion pharaonis. Classification (NCBI taxonomy): domain Eukaryota; kingdom Metazoa; phylum Mollusca; class Cephalopoda; order Sepiida; family Sepiidae; genus Acanthosepion; species Acanthosepion pharaonis. Next base: position 1,346,252 of record CAHIKZ030000156.1, read on the forward strand.
TACTTTTCAAGAAAAAGAAAACATTATGAAAAACAAGCTAGATATTTTAATAATCATGCAGAAAACGTTATTCTAAATGATGTCTTTACAAATCCTGTCTTTAAATTACATCATTTTTATTATAATATAAATGACTATTATTTCATGACTCAGCCTTAATAACTGACACAAAGAATCAGTAATCTAATAGTATAATATATTGCATAATATACCAACACATTATGCCATTTTTTCAAGATTAGGTTTTAACGTTTCCTATACATCTAAAAAATAAACAACAGAAAACACAGTTTGTGTTAGTAAATAATACTCATTTTGAATAATTAATATTTTTAACATTTTAATACTAAAATGCTGCAACAGCTAACATACAGACGTTAACATACACACATAGATACACCCCTACCTATGTTTCACCTACGCGGATCGTCAGGACCCTCACGGTCGGGCGTAGGTGAAACCAAGGTAGGTTTGCCTGGCTCATTAGGTTCATAGTTCGATTTGCTCGACTTTGTGCATTGAACACTTTGCTTAGTTATTTTTGCTTTACTCCTGTTGCAGGTTTTTTTCTTTGGACTCTGAGCTTGGATTCTGGACAAATGTTTTCGCCTGAATTACATGTTCTTAGTTCTTTCTTTTTTTCATTCCTTATTTTTCCTTGTGTATTATTTGTTCATTTACAAGCCAAAACACCTAACGTTTTTCCAGACGAGTATAATTACTCATATTTATAAGATTATATATATATATATATATATATATATATATATATATATATATATATATATATATCAAATATGTAGTGCAGTTCAATTTATATTACAATGAATCATTCATACAAAAAGTAAATTAGTAAATTTAATGATATAAAATGCGGAAAACCCATTAAAAAGTGGAATAATTTTTTTGCAACCTGCTTCGTCGTTTAGGACTTCATCGGACGAAATGTGTTACTCTGTCGCGACTACACATGCGTAAGAACGAGGGATACAGGGAATTTTAATTGTGTTTATTTTTTTATTTAGCCGCTTTTATTTACATATTTTTCTTTCCATCATTTTTTATTAGTAGGTATCCCACATATGAGACCTTTTTTTTTCCAATTGCCATACATTTTCCCCAATATTTTTATTGATACATAGAAATCTATATCATTATCGCTTAAATATATTTTCCTTATTTCTATTCAATTTTCATTTATATTCTATATTATTTTCTCTCGAGTTTTTCGTATTCCACTTTATTTCAGTACTAATTTAGTAAGACCATTGTATGAACGGAACCATCCCAATCGTATATTATTGACAGCAGATTCTTTGATCATTCCACTTTCAATGACTTCCCATCTAATTAAGTATAATGAATTTTTATTAAAAAGAAATTTTCAGACAAAGACTTCGGTGGCATACAAGTGTATTCAGTATGTTTCTTAATCGTCAGTCATTTTATCGTCTGTATATTCCTTTTAACGCGCTGTGTTCTATTGATGTACGTACAGGGCTTGTCTAGTTTTTTCAGCTACGAGTGAACGTATTCTATACGTTTAGAAAACTTCGAAGTCGGCATAACGGGTGGACCACCGAACAGTGAAGCCACAGTTTTTTTTTTTTTTATATTAATTCTGTTAACGCTTTATCTCTGACATCAAGCACTTAATAAAATATTTGCTACCCTTAAATGCCTTTCTACCAACAAACCACTGAAAGTCAGCCATTTTGGCTTCAAAATTACGAATCAACCTTATATATATATTCATCCACAGACAGACTTTTCCGCCGTGGGCGCTCCGTTGGTGCACGGTAAGACTGAAGGTGAATTTAAGCGTATTTATTTTTAGATAAACACACAATGACTGAGAGAACTCAATTCGTTTTACCGAAGAGTCTTTCATTATTAGCAATAATAGTCACTGTTTACAAAATCACATATCCTTCCTCGAGAGCTCAACCGAGACAACTTTTTCAGGAGTATATCACACAGACAGACTGTTTCGCTGTATCTCAGCTCATCATGGTACTAGACGTCCGGTTTCCTCTAACTAGGATCGAAACTCGGGGGAATTGGAGTCAGTCGGATATACTAAACCGGTGATGAAGGTTAATTTAAGCTTATTTATTTTTAGATAAATACGCAGTGACAGAGAGAACTCGCTTGGTTTTACCGAAAAATCAGCATTATTGGCAGTAATAGTCACTGTTTACAAAATCGCACTTCCTCCATGCCCCTCTCTCTCCCCCCCCCTCTCTCTCTCTGTACATATATATATATATATATATATATATATATATATAGTTAGTTAGTTAGTTAGTTAGTTAGTACTCTCATCGTTTTTTTTTTCTTTGGGCCTTGGACTCGTATGCTGGACGATTATTTTCTGTTAACGTACATGTTCTTGGTTCTTTCTTTTTTATACCTTTTTTCCCTTTGGTATTGGTTTGATTATTTGTAAATCAACACACTGAAGATTTTCCGAGCGAGTATAGTTTCTTATACTTATAAGATCTCTATTACTACTATTACTACTACTACTACTAATACACACACATAATAATATATGTGTGTATGTATATTTATAAATATATATATATATATATATATATATATATATATATATATAATAGTAACTGTATACAAAGTAACATTCCTCCCTGACATATGTAAATATACATACATATATATATATATATATATATATATATATATATATATATATATATGTTTGAAAAGGTGTGTTTTATATCGCTCTCTCATAGTGAACGCCACAGCCCAGAAAGTTTTTTTTTCCTTTTTAAGGAATGCGCATTCCCTCTTTTCGAAGCACCTGAACAATGGAATATGCATTCCTTTAGACCTGTACCAAGGAATATGCGATTTCTAAAGAATATATAAATATATATTTAATCCGATATTTCTCTTACTTCAAACTTCATTTCCAGTGAACGATCACCGGGACGTAACGGCCTGAAGGACGACGGATCCGATCTTCGTATCCCCCACAAGGAGTGACGCAAACCCGATCCCTACCAGACAGGTTATTTTCTGTTTTAAGGATTTTTTTTCGAGTCTGCAGGCCGATATAAGTAGTACACATATTTATAATTAAAAAAGGGCATCAATTTCACTAACAATTACATTTCTAGAATATATATTTTAAAATTTGAATGTTTATGTGTTATTGTGGTTATGTTTGTTTGTTCGTGTGATTTTAATATAATTTCAGTCTTCTTCCGTCCTGATCTCTTTATTTCTCTGCATTTCTATTTAGCTGATGTTTGATCAGTGAAAATTCGAGTGATCGAGAGAGAAATAGATTCTCCCTATCGCGTTTCTAGTGTTTGCAGTAATTCAAACTTATTATCTTCATTCTGAACAAACAATAGAAATAGTTTGTTAATATTTGTGTGTATCTGTTTATTTCCATGCACAGCATGGCAACAAGGTAGGCGAAATATTTACCTCTAGTCACCGTGTAAAGTAAAAGGGAACTACCAGCCATTTCGACGGAGTCAATCGCGAGAAAAATATCTGGCAGGCCAATATCTTTGACCTGAACCTTGATAACGGTAAATATGTTTCGCTTGAATAGTTGAACTTGATAAGACAAAAACTGTCTGCTTTTGTCGATCGTTTTAAACTAAAGTCTATTGGTTTAGTTTATTTTCTCTCAGCCGATTTTTCACTTGGAACATCTGTTTATTTGTAACTATGAGGTTACATTTCGATATATATATTAAGATATATTTTTTTAATATTTCGTCGCTTTTTCTTTTTTATTCATTTTCTTATTGTTTCTTATCATTACACTAGCGGCATGGCCCGGCGTTGCCCGTGCTTGATTAAAAAATAGTACGACTAATGCAGCAATCGCTTTCACTTGACTTAAAATATTTTTGCCCTTCCTAGCCTTTAGAGGAGTGCCCTTTGCCGTGCTGATGTTGTTACATGCCTTACTTCTTGCCTATCTCACACTGCCAACTTTTTCTAAGCTCTATAGTAAACATTAAATCTGTTACGAAAAAAGGACTAAACAAAATAAACACAATACGGTCAGCTTTAAAAAACCGGAAAAAACATTTTTAAGGGTTGACCGATTGTCGATTTGCACTCTGTTTGGGCGGGGGATGCTCAGAGTTGAAACTTCACATGATGGCCTCTTCATAAATCTGCTCGGTTTTCGCTAAAAATCGACATGCGGTTCAGACGCAATCTGGGCGTATCGGCTTTTGGGTTTTATCGATTTTCCCGCGCTGTTTAGGGTCCGTGGTCATGAAACTGGACAACACTTTAATGGTAGACTCTAAGAGGGTGTCAAATTGGGTTGAAATGCGATCATTCCTTCTGTAAGCAGAATTTTTTCGATTATCGATTTTTCGGAACCTGATTCCGAACTCAAAAAAATCGTGCTCCGTCGTCCTGGCAGCCATTTGCAAACTTGTGTTGAAACCGCATCGAAATCGGGTGGGAAATCCGGCCTGGGCAAGGTAACAACGCCCACGACAGACACACAGGCAGACAGACAGACAACATGAGAAATATAGATAGTAGATTCATTGAAATATATAGTGCTTTCTGTTCAAATTTTACTCATGTCCTCTTTCTTCCTCGTTAGTTTTTCTTAATTAAACCTGCTTGCTGATAATTGTCTATTCAATGCACATTACTTTTCTTCATGGTTGTATTATTTTGGTACATAATTATCAGGCGTTTTAAACAATATTTCTTTTATGAAAAAAGTAATATAATAATTCAACAATAACATTATTAAATGAGTATGATTATCGACACGCATTTTTATTACCTGAAAATAAAATAATAATTTGATTAAAAAAAGTAAACAAAACAGAAAACAAAAATTAACAAATAATTGGACTATAAAAACGCATGATAATTATGCATCAACCCAATATTTGTATTGCTTTCTTTCTACACTTATTTTTTAATCCTTCTAGACTGTTATGTAATATCAATATTCTCATAGATTAAATAGGCAACAGAAATGTTCATCTACAGAAGGATGCTGAGAATACCATGGACGGAGTGTGTAAGATACAATGATTTTTTTTAAAGGAAATAGAAAAGAAATGGCCCTAATACTTAGCATCAGAAAGACACACATGCAATTCTTAGAACACATAATGATGAAAGACGTCTTGGATAATGTGCCAATTGAAGTCAAGCTATTCAGAGGGAAACTAATCTAATGAAAGACCTGGTAAGGGTAGTGAAATATCAAAACTTACAAAACTCGACAAAGAGAGAGGTATGAACGGGAAACGGCGCATAGAAGAATACCAGAAAATTTAATTACTTAAATCTTTAATTCTCATTACACAAAAAATCGTTAAAATTGCTGGATAGACTATCCATTCTTCTTTCCAATAATAAGACATTTTAAATGGTCATCGCCAATGACTTATTTCCTAGAAATTAGAATTGATATATAGTACAGTGGATAAAGGTGTAAATTACATCCAATGGCAGGAGACAAAAGAGCGTGAGTTCAATAGCTGGTTAAGGCTGTGGAGAACTTGAAGAGGGAAATTAACAGGAGATAACTGATAATTGACATCCATTATAAATGGACACGTGGAACTAGAACAGTCTACCCCAGTGAGCGAAATAGAGGGTTCAGTTCTACTTTCCAACCACCTGAAGAGCGTACAACGGTCGAAACGTTTTGATAAATATGGCGACAAAGATGAGGACAATAATCTGCATAATGTAAATAGTGGTTACAATTGAAATAAGCAGAAAAGACACTTTTGGAATGTTTGATAGCTTTATGATAAACTTCTTCGAACCTGAATATTTTTTACAACTGTCTATATTTCCGAGATGCGGTATTGTAACTATCTATACTATTTACATCGATTGGACTGATGTCCTTATCATTATTATCATATTCACTACGTGCGGGCCGTTGAAAGATGGAGCCTACAATGGCGGAAAGGTCGGAAACATGACCATAAAGACCAAGACAACAGTTCGAATGGTATAAAGAGTGGAAATAAATATATTTTCTTTTAATACAATCTTTGAGAATTTTTCTTTGTACATTGCTTCGTTTATATTCTATTTATATTGTCCTTTCCTTTATTTCTCTTGTGAAGAAGAAGACCTGTTACTTATTAGTAATCGTTTGTTTTTGTTCATTTCAATCTCATTTCATCTCGAAAACTATCTTTCTTTCTCTATGCTACATTGTTCGTCGTCAACAAACAAATTTACGTATTTAATATTTTTCTTCCATATATTCGCTGCATCTATCTATCTATCTATCTATCTATCTATCTATCTATATATATATATATATATATATATATATATATATATATATATATATGTATGTATGTATGTGTGTGTGTGACTTATATTTATTTTTCTCAGCCGGTCAATGAATATATCTGCCTGGGTGATAGAGCGTGTTGTCAGTATTCTGTCAATAAATCTATTTTCGATTCTTTGCCTGTTCTTTTTACTCTAAACATGTAGGAATATTCGTCCATCTACATTTCTAATGTACCCAGTCAATAGAAATGCAGACACACTGCCATTTCTATTACAGATGTGACTCATTCATTGCACACACAAACACACATACACACACACGTATATATATATATATATATATATATATATATATATTGTTCAGTATATATATGATTATCATTCAGTTTGTTTTATAAAAGTTTTCTCTTTGTTCGAATATTCTGCGAGTGTTCATGTTTGTTTACTTTTTTTTTATTCATTTCCTTTTTTTATTTATTTCTTTATATTTCACCGGTATCGCGTTCTTCCTTTGTTATTTTCGGAATTTGTTTTCATATAATTTCTTTCTGTAGTGATTATTTTTTCTTTCTTAGTCTAATTCTTTCTATTAATTTTCACCCTTCTCCTCTCTTTAACCATTCTATTTTCTTTTGTTATTTTTCCTGTATTCCTTTCTTTTTGATTTTTGTTCACTTTTTCTTTCTTTCTTTCTTTTTCTTTCTTTCTTTCTTTCTTTCTTTCGTTTTAATCTCATTCTATACGATATTTATATTCTTATTTTTTGCTATTTTAGTTCATTCTCCCATCTTTTCATAATTATGATTTTCTCTGCTTCCCTTACTGTGTCAGGAATTTCTTCTTCTTTCTTCGTTCTTTCTTTTTCATTTTTCCTAGATTCCTTTTTTCTGGCTTTTTTTTCTTCTTTTTCGTTATATTTTTTCTTTGTTTCTTTTTTTATTCTTTTCTTCTTTTTTCTTCTTAGTTTATTTTCCCTATTTTCTGTCCCACCCTCCTTCCTTTTCATAATCTATGTTTTTCTCTGCTTTCCTTGCCATATATTTTCTTATTATTTTATTTCAACTTCCATTCCCCATCGATTATTGACAGCCTGACTTTCAAAGAATCTTGCTTAATGTTCCTAGACCTTTTTCCTGTCTCACATGACTTCGGCTTCAATAGAGTTCGTCTATTTTCGTCTTCCTTCCTAGCCATTTAATGTTTGCCTTTCTCTTCACCAGAAAACTAAATTCTCCGAGTAAACCACTTGTTCTCCATTGGAAATATTCAGCACCTTCTATAGAGTCGTTTTGACAAGCTATAGAAATACCCATTTTTTTCAATAATTCCACTTTCAATTTTAATTCGCCAATTTTATTTTTTTGTCTAAATCCTTGGGAAAATGCACACTTTTTAGTCGATGAAAAAAAAATCTTTGCTCTCTACAAAAAAGCTACTGCCTAATGTTAGAGATCGTAGCCTGAAATAAAACTGCATGTGATATTTAAAGATATCTGTAAAAATTATTTAGATGTGTCTACATGTGAAAGGTAAAATATGCACTATAATGGACAGATTTATCAACACATTTATCTAAACATTCTCATGAGACAAAAGTCTTTAGAATAAAAGAAAAGATCAAGCGGTCCTCACTTTGGGCATTGAATTGTTGACTATCAACATACAAAAAAAAAGAGACAAAGAAACAAAAACTTGGTTATACAGAAGGATGTTGAGAATATCAGGGAGTGAACATGTGCATAACGAGGAAGAAAATTCCGCTTATACTTATAAGCAGAAATGGACAATTGAAATTTCTAAGAAAGTGCTTGAAAGATTTAGCACTTACAGGAGATAGATGAGATAAAAAGGAAAGAAGAAAGAAGAGAATAATCTGCCTGACGATCTTAAATGGCTGGCTGAAAAGGGATTACGAGAAATAGTAAAAACTACAAAGGAGAGGAAGTTGGGGAGAGCTATGTCCCCAGACACTGCACATAGAAGATGAAGAAGAGTGAGGAGGAGAAGGAAGAATGTTTGTAACAGATAAATATAAATATATATTTATTTACTAACATAAACTCAATTCTATTACACGAAGGCAAGTTTGGAACGATTTCTCCTTTCACATAATTTTTGAGGGACATTGTTAATACAGAGTCGCTTAAAGTAAATTTGATTATTTTATTTAATTTCAAAATGAGCTCAATCGATGATGTTTCCGAAAGATGAAAAACTGAAGGATCTATGCTACTATTCGAATTTTCATATTGCAGATCCTGATATTGAAACTAAATATGAGGAACATAAATTTGACAGGAGCAAATCATATATCAACAGCTGTCTCATTTCTAAATTTCTCTTTTTTTCTTGCTATGCACACATCGAAATCCTACAGTCATTTGCATTCTTTATTCGTCTCCTTCATATTTAAGTAACGCAGCAGCTATATTAATCTCATACATGGGATACATACATTCAAAAGTGAAGACATTGAGACAAACTGGAACATTTTATTAAAGACGCGTTTAGTGTTGTTTGGTATTAAGACTTATAATAAAATTAAAATTTCAAATCCAAAAATCTAAACGTCTCTAATACAGATATAGATAAAACAAAGAAACACAAACGTAGATAGACACTCTCCAATGTTGGATATTAAAAGGTGATAAGCTAGGCTGATTAATTTCAATTAAGATACAAGGCATTTTCCCCACACAACCTTGTCTTTCAGAGAAAGCATACGATACTCTGGTGAAAACGTGTTCTACTTTATTTCATATATATATATATATATATATATATATATATATATATATATATATATATATATATATATGACGCGTCAATAACTGGATACTTAAATACACTACACGACAACTAATTATTTTAAAGCTAAGAGACCACACCAGGAAAGCAGCAATAAATCCTATTGTGTATCTCTACAAACACTTATCATTACAAACTATTCTTTGTTACAGTGTAACCCGGATATAAGAGACCCGGATATAAGAAAAACCCGGATATAAGAGACTTCTTCTCCGGTCCCGACAACTCTCTTATATCCGGGTTACACTGTAATTAACACATTCAATTCGAAACTACTCCTAATAAATCGAAAATATTTTGTTCAAATTCTTTCCGAAAAACAGAAAAAAATATAAAAAAAAGACTAATCAAGAAAGCACAAAAAGTAAATACAGTGTAACCCGGATATAAGAGAGTTGTCGGGACCGGAGAAGAAGTCTCTTATATCCGGGTTTCTCTTATATCCGGGTTTGGTCTAATTTATATACATTAACGCAGGTTCTAATTTGGGACCAGAGTCAATCTCTCTTATATCCGGGTTTCTCTTATATCCGGGTTACACTGTATATTTGTTTCAAAGATCGTCAGGCGACATGAATGTTCGTCTAATGATCGCATGAACATGAAACTTGCGTAATATTTCGGCTTGCCTTTGATAGGAGTTAATGTTTTGTAGTGATTATTTTGCTCTATCGATGTAAATTAGGCGCTGTGGACTTCAATTTACAGAGTAGGTTGGTGTTTTCCTTTTGGTGATTTTTTTTCTCATTCCTTGTTCCTGATTTTTTCATGATTAGGGTGTTACGACTTTTCTGTTGGTTCCAGCGACCATTTTTTATTAAAACATAACATTGTCTGGGTACAAGTCTCGAAGCTGATACTATTGATTTTTTTAAACGTTAAACTTAATAGCTACTAATCTTATTAACGTGAAATCACCACTACTGCACTGTCCCACAAAATGTATTCAGATATTCACCTTCAGTTATTCGTATAATTCGTACTATTTCCCACATCTTTGTAGCCATATTTATTACAACGTTTCAGCCACTGTACGCTCCGACCTTCTTCAGGTGGCTGGAATGTTGAACTGAACCCTTTATTTCGATAACTGGGATAGACTGTTCTAGTTCGACGTGCCATGTTTAATAGAAGTCGCTTATCAGTTATCTAACTAACGCTAGTTAGATGTCAGTTATCAGTTATATAACTGACACCTTTATCCACTCTACCATGTGTCCTCAAAGACACAATGCACAGTGAATAAAGGCGTTAGTTAGATCCACTGACAGGACCCAAAGAGTGTGAGTTCAATACCCGGTTAAGGCAGTGGAGAACTTTCAGAGGGAAAATTAAAAGGAAATAACCGATAACTGACATCCATTAAACATGGCACGTGGAAGTAGAACAGTCTACCCCAGTGAGCGAATTAAAGGGTTAAGTTCGACATTTCAACCACCTGAAGAAAGCCGGAGTGTACAACGGCCGAAACGTTGTAATAAATATGGCGACAGGGATGAGGACAATAGTCCGAATAATGTAAAAAATGTACATAATACAGTGTAACCCGGATGTAAGAGAGTTGTCGGGACCGGAGAAGAAATCTCTTATATCCGGGTTTCTCTTATATCCGGGTTTGGTCTAATTTATATACATTAACACAGGCTCTAATTTGAGACCAGAGAAAATCTCTCTTATATCCGGGTTTCTCTTATATCCGGGTCTCTTATATCCGGGTTACACTGTAGCTCATCTCAGAAATATAGACAGATATATACCTTCAGGTTAGGCATATTGTGACTATTATGCTACAGGAAACAATTAAATTAATGCCGAACTGAATTCTCTTATTTAAGAAATTCCCGTCACAAGTTGCTCACTTTATTTTCAAGCAGATCATGGATTTTTATCTGACATTATTACATATACCTATAAACGCTATCTTTATTAGGTAGTGCTCATATTTGAGTAGATATCCTTGTTTTATCGTGCTTCCACATCAATAAAATGGAATACACGTCCGATTCCTCTCGGGAGACATATGTTCGTTAATATGCCTGCTAGAAGATTTTCATTCAAATAAATATTACCCCGACCTTCATATAATTAAATCATGTACATGTAAAAAGTCTGCAGTTCGTAAAACTTTCATAAAAGCCTGTGAAACGAAACAACGAACAAAATAGAAAATAAAATGTTGAGCACTTGCTACTCTCTTTTAGTGAAGAACTTGAAAAGTGTGCTTAAAGGCACAAACCGTATAATATGTCCTACCTCACAAAAGATATTGTAACAAATGATGGTGAGTCATAATTATTGGTGCGTAGATAATATTTTATGGGCTTAATTATTCAAGACTGCAAGTAATGAAAGGTCGTTCTGGGAGTTAGAAATATCGACTGAAACCCACTAGCGTAACGTTAGTAACAGTTCATAATTCAGACACCAAATTTTGGAATTACTTCTGAAAATATTCTTCCGAAAGTGTCGACTCAAACACTGACTTTTGTATATTAAATCTATGAAGAAATATATTTGAAGTCATCCCGATATAAAATGAGTTCCAATATTATATGCAAATCGCATTTCTTAAATATCCTGGTTGAATGCACGTATTATTACAGATTTTTAATAAAAGCTTGGTAGACTCTCAAGTGCAACGATGTGCAATATCAAGTGTTTCAGTTTATTAATAAAATACTGAGAACCATTCAGTTATATATCTTCTTTTCCCCGTTCCAAATTATATGCAACTTTGGCTGTAAAGAATTTTTGGCAACGACAGAAAAGCGAAGAAATGTTCACATGTGGTGTCATAGAAGAGCAACTGCAGAAGTTACTAAAAGTCTTTAAAATGATCACCACACGATCAAGGCATTTATTTCGAATACAGCTGCATACAGTTCCCGCGACGATAAAGGGAAAACATGTTGATATTTTTCTTTTACACGATGATGATAGAGATTTGAAAGCATGAACTTAAAAGTAACGAATAATTAGTGCAATTGGAGCTGCGATTACACGTAAAACATCGAAGTGCTTAATAGCATGTATAATTTTGTTTGGTAATGTTACATTGGTAGCTGATCTCAAAATTGGCCTCCACTTTGCATTTAACTGGGGCAAGAAAAGGCTTCTTAATTTTAACTCTCCCAAAATGAAATTTTCTGGTTTTCATTCTACTTCTGTCAGTGTTTCCTTTTTTTTTCTTACTATGTACATGTTTCTTTTCCTGTTTCCTTCCTTCTAAATTGAGGTTTTCTACCCCATCATCTTACCGTTAATTCGTTCTTTTCTTCTAGTTTCTCCCCACCCCCATCTAATTGATTCTTCTTTCTTCCTCTTTGTCTTATCAATCATTTGTGAGACTCATGTCTACCTCCCATCAGAAGAATAACACATTGCGCCTTCTCGAGTTAACAGTTTTAACAGTAAAAGAATATACTGAATCAATTGCAAGGTCTACTGCTAGGAAAGTTGATTCGCTGTTTTCTTTCCAGAATCTATCTTACATATCTTATATATGTGGCAGCAATATATAAAAGATTGTCGCATGTTAGACTATATATATACGTCTACAATGAGTTAATGTTTTGAATATTGCTGCCACATATAGACTTGTACTCCTGCAATATATTTAGAGATTCTTGATAAAATCCAAAGTATCTGCAATTTTATTGCTCCTGATTTGTCATCTCGGATTGAGTCACTTTTCCACCGCCGTAATATAATTTCCTTCTAACTTTCTTTTATAAATACATCTAGGATAATTGTTCTAATGAAATTGCTTCTATGGTTCGTTGATTTATGAATTTAACTGCAGTACTAGATTGGTGGAAGAGTTTCATCATTTTACAGAAGTGGATAGATGTAAATGTAAGTTATATGATAGCACTTTCTTCTATCGCACTTCTCGCTTGTTGAATTCTCTTCTTGCTTTACAGTGATATTTCTTCTTCAAAATTTAAGTGCAATGTCACTTGTAATCTAATGTTTTCTTTATTAGTATTCTTTTGGTTTATATTCTCACTTATTAACTTTCTCATATTGTGATAATAGGAGATTATCTAAGAAAATAGAAATGTAAGGAATTGGGTGTAAACTTACTAGCGATTAAAGAATGTCCTTTCTATAAATGTTTCTCTTATTAAAGTAATTTCGCTTTTAAATAATGAAGCATTTTAATCAATATATAAGATTTATATATATATATATATATATATATATATATATATATATAAAGTGTGTGTGTGTGTGTGTGTGTGTGTGAGTGGATTGAGTGAGGAGAGAGAGACATGGTGGAATAGTGGTTAACGGAGAGTTGAGGTCAAATTCCAGTCGAATCCATTATATTCGCTTGGGAATGTATTAATCCTCCAGCTATGGGTAAATAGCAGGACAGACTGGGTTCTATAGCCTTGGATGGCAACTGGTCTAAGAGAAGGACAACTCAGAATTCAAAATCTGCGGAGGGTCGTTTGGGACCTTGTGACACGGAGTGCACCAGGTCCCTCTATTCGGCCCTTCGAAAATATGTGGTTTCTTCTGCACAAAGCCTTCATCACTTTAATCAAATAATATATTCTGGTGTCTAGCTGTCGGTTCCTGAGCTGCTTTACCCTCATGCGTCGAATACTACTGGAGAGTTCAGCATACATATATATATATATATATATATATATATATATATATATATATATATATATATATATATATGAGTGTAGACTTTAAAAGTAATTTTCATTAAAGCCGATATTTCTGTTTTAACTCATCAGACTAAAGATTTTCACAAAAATGGATTTAAAATTTTACTATATAAATAAATATATATGACTGCACACATTATGAAATGGACAATGTCCGACAATTGTTTTAAGACATTTTTTATATATTCTTTATAGATACAAACATTAAAGTAAATGCTCTATTTATAATAAACGGTATTAAACAACATCTATCGTCCTGAATGTCCGAGAAAATTTCATAGAAAATATGTGCCTCCGCTAGGAATCGAACCTGTGTCATATAGCCTGTCGTGTCTTTTAAGCGATTTGTACACAGAGGAGCGTTCGGTTAGCAAGGTCCATTTTACTGTCATTAAACTACAATCTTCCATGATTCTCTCACGTACATTGATATCTGCTCATGGTGTATCCAAATATAAACAAATGACGTCACGCATTATGAAATGGAGAAAGTCCGACAATTATTTTAAGATATTTTTTTATGTTTATACATTCTTTTTATAGATACAAATATTTAAATAAATGCCCTGTATATAATATGAAAATTTCTCTGACATTCCAGCCGGTAAATTTTGTTTAATACGGTTTATTGTACACTGATTTTACCAGCAAACAGTGACACTCTGTTTCATGCTTCAATGCAATGTTCAAGTCTCTGAAGATAATGTTGATGGATAAAATGACTGTCGCCACTTGATTTTGAACTCCTTATGCATTTCTATATAAGTGCGTACACTATGTCTGATACTGACCACATTACTCATAAATGTAACATACTTTAAAACTATATATTGAGGCCCAACCCCTAAATTTCATACTTGATCCTTGTTGATCAGATACTGCTATGCTAAGTAGTATCTTGATATTTAATTAAAAGTGGTAGAAACGGCTGTTCATTGTGATCCCAACGTAAATACAAAAACATGGGAGCAATTTCAAAACGACCCACAATGAAATGTGATCTAGTTGTAGGCATCACACATGATAAATTATGATCCTGTGTCACATTGTTCGACTTGAAATAAGAGAAGATTAAAAACGCATATATATATATATATATATATATATATATATATATATATATATATATATATATATATATTACCTTTTCTGTTGCTATTTTCTGGTTTTCCTTCTGTTTCTCTCAGTGTTTCCTTTTCTTGTTTTTTCTTACTATGTACACGTTTCTTTTCCTGTTTTCTTCCTTCTAAATTGAGCCAATTATCTACCCAATTATCTTACCGATAATTCGTTCTTTTTTTCTAGTTTCTCCCCCTCCATTTCATTCTTCTTTCTTCCTCTTCGTCTTACTTCCTTTAGTCAGTGTTCATTGCACTAGTTATTTTCGTTTCATATGTCCTTTCTTTCTTCTGTTTTTTTTCTTTATCGCTTCTTTTCTTTATTCATTATTTTTCACTTTTTCTTTCTTTCCATATTTTTACCACATGCTTTTCTTTTCTTCGTTATTACATCTTCCACACTTACTTATCCTGTATATTTTAACCTTTCACCCCGTCGTTTTTACAATTAATTCTCTTATCTATTCATTCAGAAATTTTCTTCTAACTCTGCTATTATTTTCGTTCGTTTCTTTCTCTACATTGTTTTTTGTTATATTCTTCTTCACTCCTCAACATCATACTTTCTTTCTCTCCATTCCACTCTTTTTCCTTCTTTATATTCTTTTATATTCCCTTTATTTTTCTCCTTTTTCTCTTCTCGTTTCGTTACCTTCTTCTTCTTCATCATATTTTATCCTTTATTTATTATCTTTTATTTTTATCCTTACTCGCTTCTGTTCGTCTTGCCTATTTTCCTCGTACATTTATCGCATTCTATTTTCCGCCCTTTTTCAATAATTTTCCTTTGCTATATTGAATCCAACGCACCGGTGAACGAAAAAATGTCTCCTGTCATTATGACTAGGTCCACAACAAAGTCACCTTGACATATCCGTTCAGTACGTGTCACCCGATTAGCCTGCTTAAGGTAAGAAACCCTGAGTTTTCAGGTTTCCACATAATGTGTAAGCATTTCTAACCGCAAAGCCGAAACTGTAATGAACAAAGCTCTCACTTCAGCTAATTTCTAAAGACAGATATTTTTGCTTGATTTTTAATCAGTTTCATCTAATTCTTAATTAGCAACAAAATTTTTTTTTTTTTTTTTTTTTTTTTGTAATGAACAGATTATTCACCTCTCCTCATGCTGGAGGTAAGATGCTGTCGATCCAACCGACTTCCTGATATTTCTATAGCTAATTTTAGTATGACACAAGGGCAAATAATTGGGAAGTGGCGCAAACATAACTGTATCACATCACTTTCCTAAGTGGAAAGTACCTTACATTCTAACTTAAAAATCAGCTTTTGAAATTCGAGATTTTACTTGGGTTTGTATTTCCATCAAGAAGAAATAAAATTTCTATCAAAACACAAACCTCAAATAACCGATTTTCAAATCTGTTTTTATTAAATATTTCAGCCAATGGAACAATGAAAACTGGTGATATGAACCCCGATTTTTCAAATAAATGCATAAAAATATGGAAATGATTTTAATAATATCATATCTCATCAGAGCCGAGACCATAATTCATATACACAGATTGCATTTATTATATGTGAATTAAAATGCATTCTTTGAAAATATATTGGAGTGGTTTTTCTCCACAGATTGGCATTCAGTGTTTTCCTTTTCTTAGTGATTGTGATCCCCGTTGATCCAGTTATTCAAGCCATGGCTGATGTGAATAGAAGAGGCATAGTCATGCCTTTTACAAGTGTATAGGCGGAAACGCGAAAGCATCAGATTTACCCAGAATTTGAACACTGATCGACGATTCCAATCTTCCCAGTTACGCTAGACGCATGTCCAAAAAAGATAATTATAAAAAAACGTCATATCTGCCGAAAGGTAGGACATAAGTTTTTTAAGGGAAACTAATATCAATGTATTGGTTGTTTTATTCACTTTCCGAAAGTCCACTAAACAAATTAATCAAAGATGACGAGATGGAAACATATTTTTCTTCACTTTTGAAATGAAATGTTGTTAGCATTTATTTTTTTTTTTTATAAAGATTTGGCTCGTATATTCTACGACTTATCTCTGGTGAACTTGAAAATGACGAATAAAAATAATTATCTGTTTGACATGCGAACGCAATATCTGATCTGATATTAACCCCTTCAAATAATAATAATAACAATTGAAATGATTGATTGAAAAAGAATGTAGTTACTGAAAATATAACATAAAATATATTTAAACAATGAGGAAGAAATTGAAGTGATAGCGAAATAATGGAAAATATTTATCACAAAATAAAAAAAAAAGTAACGAAAGAATTGAAAGTGAGAAAGCCGGTTCGCTCAGGTCAAAGTGTCATATCCATCCGCGTCACGAAAAATGACAATACTCGTTTATCTTCGTCTCTCTTAATACTTTAATTTCTCTGCTTTTATCCATCCGCCCCATTTTTTTTTTTTTTTTTACTTTAGTTGAGGTCGTTCGTTTATTCGTTTATTTCTTCATGTTTTTATTTCATTTGCTTTTCCAGTTTTTACGCGTGTTTTATCTTTATTTTTTCCTATTTATTCACTCTTATGCACTATGAGTCATTCTATCACCAATGACGTGTTTTTCCTACCTAAGACTATTTTTCTTATATTCTCGCTTTATATCATTATTTTTCTTACTTGTCTACACTTTTTCATTAGATTTTTTTTATTTTCAATCTCATCACCTCCATGATTATTATTATTATTATTATTATTATTATTATTATTATTATTATTATTATTATTATTATATATAAAGCTTAACTTAGTTTGACACAAGGCAAAAAGTATAGCGTTTGGTTTGGTATGTTTTACGGTATATCACCCTCAGTGGGTTATTTAATTCCGACAAGATTTTTATTACTGATAATATTTATTTTTCTAAAATGTATTGCTGCTGTTTTTTTAATGTACAGCTGTTTCTTTTTTTTTTTTCAATAATATATAGCTGGTAATATCACTTTTTTCCAAAAATGTATTGGAAATAATAATTTTTCTATAAACATTTGTTGCTGGTAATAATTTTTACAAATTATTTCTGGTATTAAAATCTATTTTTACACGAGTTTAGGCGTTAACTATTTGCCCATACCTGGGATCCTAACAGGTACTACCACCCCGGGTCAGGGTGGACCTGGAAACGCCAGCAATTAACAGGTGGTTCCCGCTCCTCAAAACCTCCTGATCAGAGGCCTTGCTGCTAGACGTATTTTATCGTCTTACCCAGGACGCAGATGTAGTTTTATCCTCATAGCCAGGAGGGGAAGTATAGCGTACGATAGTTTTTACAAGTAATGATGAAAGTGTTCGGCTTGTTGATCATTGCATCACCACAAATGTCCATGTTTAATCTAGCAGAAGACTATAAATATGTAATACCAATCGAAACCTACCGATACTAATGGCCAGCAAGACTAACTTGCTCTCTAGATTTCTACATTAATATCACTAATTATATGCAACCATTTGAGAAGTAAGATCATTACGCGTGTATGTGATAACGAGTCATGATTTCTAAACATCAGAACTACTTTCAATAGTTTTTGTGCTTGGAAGAAATTATAGTATCAGTTTCGTTTCGGTTAAAGCAGCAAAGGACGCATTCTCCCAAGATCCATAACAAGCAGTCGTAACTTCGGTTTAAAGAACATGTGACGGTGAATGTCGACACCTATGGGACAGTTGCCGTGGCAGTTTTTGTTCTCTATATATGGTCAAAATATTTTAACGCGTCTTAAAAGCTCATATTTAAGCGAGCATGTGAAACCTCCTATCAATGTATAGATATTGGTAAATACCAATTGTCTTTACACAGTCTTTGCACTGAGTTCAAAATAGATTATCTATTTTCATCTTCTTTACTGTAGTTCCAGGAAATTCTTTGAGCAATACTTGAACCTGGGGATTCCAGCACGACAGCAGCTGTTCTGTCAGCGCTAAACTGAGGTTGTACATTTTTTTAACATTTCCCTATATGTACGCATAAATTAATCCAGTTTAAACCGACAATCAGATAATCTGCTAATATTGGAAACTTTCGACTATTGGTATTTAAATTAACCCCAGACTTCAAGTGAGATTCATACATACGATCCATCGCTAAAATTACATGAAAATGGTTCGTTTCCTCTACCACTAGTAGGTAGCTGACTCTTCCCTTGCTCTCCTCTACTAAAGTCAGACCACGTATAAAATGATGTACTGCTCTCGTATTTGCGTAGAATCTGCTCAGTCTTCACCTTCCAGTCTCTATAGAGCCCAAAAGCGTCCCAGCATCCTTCTGGTTTACAAACTATTTACGACCAGGTAAACCACCTCACAGACAAGATGTAGCAGTCCTCTTGCTGCTCTATCACTACTTCTATGGAAAGTGCTCAGACGAGCTACATTCTTTGTTTTCGCCAGTTCTAACCTTCACCTCTAGAATCCGCTATGCTACGCACATTTTATCAAACCACCATCATCCCCATCCCGTATTCTATTGGTGAAAAAAGAAGTACCACCCGAGTCGCTTCTTCCCGCGAACAACTATCTGTTGAACCGATTCCGATGGTTATTTGATCATTACCCTCTTAAGCTGTTCAAGTCTAGGGTTAACCGTTATTTTTCCAACCTATCCACATAACCTGTGTCTCTTAATCTCTAACCCTCTACCTCGAGTGGCTCCCGGCCCTTGTACAGGGTGAACATAATTATATAAGGAAATAATACCTTTGGAAAGGGACCAAGCCATAAAATCGTTGTTCTTCCTCTATGTTTTATTCCTACATGCAAGCAGTTCACGGAAAAGAGATATAAGTGATGTCTGATTACGGCGGTTGAAGTATTGTGGTATCCCCTCCCTAACAGCAAAGACGCCTGATCCCAAGGCTTGCGTAACATTGGCGGTGGGAACTCGGCAGACCCTGCTTTGTCCTAGTTTTATATGTATGTATATGCTTAGCCATATAATACTGATATATGATATCTCACCAACATGCTGTAGGTAATTACCATTTACAATAAGAAAAACGTGATTTCTATTTTCACTTGATTATTGCTAGTCAAATCTTTCGTTTTTCATATTTACAAATGCTATATTCTAGAGATTTAAATTATTTCATTTAATTTTTAACTTTAATTTAATTCATTATATTTATATTAGTAAACTTAATACGTTCACTTACTTTCGGGCGCGCTGTTGTTTAAATTTTCAACATAATCTATTTTCTTCTTAATTTTCTACATCAATATATTAATTTATTTTCTTTATGTGATGTTATTTTTAAGACTTTTTCCTTCTTTATTTCACTTCATCAGTGAATTAATGCATCTACACCCCTAACCTATGAGTGCCCTAACACTAGATCTAAGGTTTGTAATCTCGGTTACATTGTATTTAAACAGACGTGTGGTATTTACGAATGGTGGATTCTCTTAGATGAATATACAGTGTTTGGAAAATGTTTGGCAAACCCAGCCAAGAGTTATTAATATGCAATATAGTACTACCATTCATGAATGTACTAAACAATACAATTTTTTTTCATGTCTAATGGAGTTCTGTGTCATATGTCTCCGTTTGGAATATTGGTTCAGTATCAGGATATCGGACATTAGGAATGGATGGCAAAGTCATTGGATCTCGATCCGAAAATGAATTTAGAAAAATATGAGGGGAAAGAAGTAACCAATAAAAATAAGTGAAGGTTTAGAAGCAATAAAAATATGTAGTCACAAGAATTCAACCTTGACATAAATAAGTTTGAGTGTTAAGGTATTAATAAAAAACAATTATTTTCTTTGTAAATACTAATATTTGAATTTAGGTTCATAATTACGAAATCTGAGAAAAAGTATCCGGACTGGTGCTACAAAAATAAAAAAAATACAACACGTATCAATTCGGTATTTAATCTCCTTTGATGTATTCCCCTGTAGGTACACATTTATCCCAGCTTTGTTTCCATTAGTCGAATACGTCCTGGAACTCACTTTCTACGATAACTTTGTCGCAGTCTTTTGGATATTATCGACGTCTTGAAAGCTTATGCCTTTCAAGTAGGATTTAATTTTTGAAGAGGAAAAACGGAAGGGGCGAGATATGAGGTATATGGAGGTTGTCGGATCTGGGGAGATGTATTTTGCCAAACACCGCTGGACAACCCATGATAACTGATGGAACTTCTGCAGTCTGGTGAAACACACACACACACACACACACCACACACTTTCCTTTCAAGCACAACTATAAACAGATGAAATGAGCCAGAATCATAGAAATTAGGTGCAACCGAGTTCACGGTCAGTCGGCTAAGCGGCTTCATTCTGTGTATGTTACCATAGCAACAATCCCGATAGATTTTGTGCAGACTTTATATTTCGTGTTTTTCAATGTATTAAACACAGTAAAATGACAAAAAAAATCGAAAAACAATGTTTTTCTTAATTTTGGAATAAGGTTTAATTTTTTTAATGCACTGTATTTTATTGATCTCCATATTTTATCCAACATTTCAAGTTGGTAACTCCAGTGAAGAAAACCTGAAATTGTTATAAACCAGCTCTGTATCTGTCTATATTTCTGAGATGAGGTATTATGTACACTATTTACATTATTCGGACTATTGTCCTCATCTTGGTCACCATATTTATTACAAAGTTTCAGCCTCCATGGCATAGTGGATAAAGGCGTTGGTTAGTTCCAGTGACAGGACCCAAAAGAGTGTGAGTTCAATACCTGGTTAAGGCAGTGGAGAACTTGGAGAGGGAATTAACAGGAGATAACTGATAACTGACATCCATTAGACAAGGCGCGTGGAACTAAAACAGTTTACCCCAGTGAGCGAAATAAAGGGTTTAGTTCGACATTCGGGACGTACAACGGCCGAAACTTTGTGATAAACATGGCGACAAATATGAGGAAAATAGTCCGAATAATGTAAATAAGGTAAATCAGTTCTGCTTGGTGATGCATAAGACATCAATGTGTACAGTAGTAAGATATGATTCAGTGTATACTATCACATTATTACAATTACCATTTAAGGTTAAAGAATTGTGTGACAACATTTCATAAAACATTTAAATATTTATTTTTTTATTCATCATTTTTCTCCTTTCCATATTTAGTGTGTTCTCGCTGAAGAAGACTATAGCCAAACAAGAAAGCAGTGATATGTTCAGTGGGCAGTGCTAAGCCAAACCGAGACAATAGGTTATATCTATTAATTTCAGTCGTTGATCAATCTGGCTGCTTGTGTTTTTGTCTTCTGCTGTGCCATAAGGTATAAGGTTTTTGTTATTAAATTCGAGCTCGTTAAACGATGAGGTTTTTTTTTTTCAATGAAAATTCCTTCCAGGACTTGAGCAATCATAGATCGAGCTGGATGCCACTATTTTTCCCCAGATTTGCCATGTGTTCTGAGAAAAGAAAATGGAAGGTTTGTCTTTCTCAACGTTATGGTAGTCAGATATTTCCTTTTTTTAGACTGGTTGCCACCCAGGGCTAATATACCCTGATTACCCTGCCATTTAACCTAGAGGTAGGAGTGGTGATGAGGTGGATTTTCCGAATACGAATGAGTCGTAAGTGAAATCTAATTTGATAATCAAAATTCTATGTCAATAACTTATACAATTTCAATTTTAATATAAAGCCGAGGTCTCAGGAAAATTAATAATTTATATATTCTACAGAAATTGAATGAATCCCAAACTGCAAAAAGGATGAATTAGCAATAAAAATTGTAATACATAATCATATCAAATATGTTGATAAAAATACAAGGGAAAAAGATAAGATATACGAATTGAATAAATGCAAAATATACATAACTTTTGATAAAATTTGTTTTACATCTGGTGTTTTTATTTTCTTGATGTTTTGACTGTTACGTTGTAAATTGTTTTTTGTTTATTTGTTTGTTTGTTGTTTTTTTGCCGTGTGCTACTGGAAATTTCGTGAGCATCTCTCGATTGTTTAGTTAAAAACTTTCCAATATCCATTTCCACTATTTAATAATGTAACGTTGATTGTATGAGAGATTTGTTTGATTTATAGGGCCTCTGAAATAGCGAGATGTTTCGGACAATGTGATTTATATTCCAACCAGATTTCTGCCTGTCGATTATGGATTAATAAGTGCTTTTTTATGGCATTATATTCAGTTAAGTGACACGTAAAGCGTGGTTGTGTGTTCGATATAGGTATTTGATTTTTGACAAGAAACACAATCTTGTACGGGGCGACGAAATTAATACTCTATATTTGTTAATGCTAGTTTAGACTTAATGCGGTTATTTTGATTAATGTCCACAAGGTTTCGAGATTTACGGCAGAAAAATGATGTTTCATAATTCTTAGTAGAGCGAATTTGTCCTGTTAATAATTATTGTGCATTTGATTATAATAAAATGTGTTGATATCTTTGTAAGGCATTTTTATTAGTGGTGTCGTGTATTTTTTGTAAGAATATTTTTTTTGTAATGACGTAATTGGGAAAAATATTGTTGCTAATGTTTGTTTTTATGATTAATATATATATATATATATATATATATATACATATATATATATATATAATGTTGTAACTTAGGGAAGTTTACTGTATAGAATGAACGATAATACATAGGACACGAATAATACATGTAAGATTCGTCAGCGGCGTGTAGAAGTATTCAACTGCTAGAAGTGAGTTAAATGAATTTCACAATGAATCTACAACTGCCCAGTGAAGTCATATGTGGTACAAGGCCGAATTTTATGTGGGCTATCGAGCCCGTATCCTCGACAAAAAAATCCCCGTAGACGCGGTATAAAACGGGGTCTGGTTGCTGCTTTCCGAGAAGAGAGACTGCCTTTTGACATAGCCTCGTCCGGAGGCAGGGAGTTTGACCAGCCTAGCTGGAGTCGAATCTCCAACTGCAATATTTACTATTGTTTTTATGCGAATGGGGACATACCCATTATCATCCGTACGTATGCTATATATATATATATATATATATATATATATATATATATATATATATATATATATATATATATGTTTACGTGTATGTAATGAGTTACACATAGGAATCAACACTGTTAAATAATTGTCATTTCCACGCCTTAACCGATCATTACACAATGCGTTATTATTCCACTACATGCATGAGTTATATTCTGTAATTTTATTTATATAACATTTATATACATTATATATATATATATATATATATATATATATATATATATATATATATATATATATATGCAGATGTATTTGAATATATGTGCATTTGTGCATAACTGCGTATATTAATTAAGACTACGTGGAAGATACGATAATTATATGTTCCCCACCTACTCACTTGTAATCAGTTCTCAGATCACAGGTTTCAAGTCAAAATAACTATTCCTTTGAAGGTAAAGACAATAATTTTCATGCAGACGACTTCATCCAGTACGTTTCACTTAAGGACGACTTCGGAAATTAATTAACTAGTGAATTAAATATCTTCATTGACTTGAATGAAATTTCATAGAAATCACAATTATTTCATTTTCCTGGAACTAGTCACACACAATATTCCTTTATGTTTATGAATTTCTGATACCGACCTGCATATTTGAAAGTCTTAAAAGAACCATGGGCTTTCTAGCAGGGTTCGGACCGGCGCTTATTTTAGTATGTTAAACATTCGTGTGATCTGATCTGGCAAAATCTTGTCTGTGACTTGAGTTAATTCATACTATTAGAAAAGAGTCTACTCCAACATATATATTCGGGATATTTTGATACTTAATTCCATATAAATTCATACGAAGACAGGGTTTTCTTATGTTAATTCATTTTCTACGTATGCAAAGTTTAAACAAGTGGATTTGATTGAATCTACGAATATTTTTTTAAATTATTTTACGAGTGTTTTTTTTTTCGAAATATGAAAAAGAGAAGAAAATGCAAAGACAAATACTCCAATTTGCAAACAATCGTCTAATCAAACTCTAGAATATAAATTTTAAAACAGATAAAAATCGACAAGAATCTAATTAATTAAAACTCTTCCAATTTGAATATTTCAAACATGGACATTGCTTTATAAGGCCAGAATTCGTGGGGCGCTAATCATTCTTTTTTTTCCTAGGAAAAATCGATTATATATTTATTCCACGTACTTTCCTCTTTAAAATTCATTTGGTAGAGCATTTCTTTTGAAGTATACCTCTTCAGAATATTAATTATATATATATACATATATATATGTATATAAAAGTATATATATATATATATATATATATATATATATATATATATATATATATATGAACAAGGACTTGATACAAGAGGAGATAAATACAGTTTTAAAAATACACAATTGCAATTTTTCATTAATTTCCTTTAGGAATCCTCTCAGCCAACACTTCGTCAGAAGTAAAACGTTTGTAAGACTTTTGACAAGAACAAATAAATGAACAATTTACATAGTGAAGAAAAGAAAAAATAATAAACAGTTAATGAGTGAAATTTTTGAACAGTGATTAAATTAAGTTTATTTAAAAGGATTTCCGAATAAAATATATAGTTTCAATTGAGCATAAAATGAAAAATATATTAATCACAGGCCTACTAAATGTACTAAAGACCGTGCTGTGTACAAAAGTATTGTTCACATATTTATTAGCAGAGTCTAACTTGTTAAATAAGTGCTGGTCAATAGCCGATTGTACCACAGAGGAACGTCATGAAATCAAGTGTGTTGGTCACTTCTTGTTAAGCTGAGGTCGAACTTAAACAAATTCACGCCATAGGTACTTTCTTCTGCTCTGATTTCCTTTCACTTTCCTTTTCCTTTCACTTCCAAACAGAAATGGAATGGACGTCGGGGACAGGTTTTGGTGTAACTGGAAGATTATAATCTTGAAACTGCACAATCCCCACTTTCCTTGGTTCTACTTGTCCAAGTATTCCCAGATAGAACGCACTATGCAACCGACATTAAGTTGGCTCATCCTCACTTGCATTGTATTTTCTTCCTCAGAACCGGTGCGTCGTGGAACGGACATTGGTGAAGATGATTCCCCGATCACTACGATCTTAACTTCTTCAAGGTTTGGTTCAGCCATTATCTATCCTTCACATCTTCATAATATGAACATCTTACCCACACTATACGCCCTTACAACAAGCGAAATTTAGTTACGCTCGATATATATATACTCTTACAAGTTTAAGAAATTATACTCGTTCGGAAAACCTTCGGTGTCTTGATTTGCTAAATAATCAAACCAATACCAAAGGGGAAAAAAAAGGTATAAAAAAAAGAAAGATCCAAGATCAGGTACGTTAGCCGAAAGTAAGCGTCTAGATTTCCCCTAAGCGCATCGGTAGGGAAGGCCAGCTTAGGTGAAACCTTTATAGGTCTCTCTGGCTCTCTAGGTTTAAACACACACACACACGCGCTCACGTACGTGTGTGTGTGTGTGTGTGCGTGCGTGTGTAATAAATTCATCTCAAGCAAGGAGATAATGGCATTAAAATGTAAACGTACTACTTGAGGGAAAGAGAATGAAATGACTTTAGGAGGAACTGGAAATACAAATCACAAATAGGTGGACAAATGATAAGCCTATATTCCTTTACAGAAGACAAAGAGGAGTACGAGCTGGGCGATAGACGAACCTATATATTTAATGTATTTTAGATGGCGTATTCGCGGGAATTAAAAAGAAATTTTAACCAGAAATTAAACATAATTATTTCTTTTTCCGTGGTATCGGGATCATTATCATGTCAGCATCACCTCGGACGCAGGTTTTCAATGCTAGTGTAGCATGTTTGAAAACAAATGGTAACAGAGATCACCTGGACACGGTACATGTACTCACTGTGTTGCTTACCACGTTCGCGGATTATATGATGAACCTGTGTGTCGTGAATAACAAGCGTTATGTAAAATCTGCCCATTTCTTCCCAAACTGTCTCAGGGTCAAATCTCGTCGCATTATATCGAAATACAGGTAACAGCATTAACTTCCAGGGTCAAGTTGGGTGGCCATGCGTTTTCAACATTTAATTTGATCCGTCCCACTTAGCTCACGTAACTCAATACTTTCTAGTCGAGAATTTTCATGATCTCCCCTACTGGAAACGTAGTACATCGGATTTAAATAACCTCGGGGTCCTATGTTTGGGATTTAGTGGATAGAGAGGCTTTCCAATCTCATGGACACGTTCAAAGGTTACAATTTTGAACTTTACTGGCAAGATGAACGAAAACAAACTGATATAGAAATCACATTTAAGACGACGCTGAGACAGTTTTTGTTGCGCAAAGGTTTTATAATTCAGCGAGTACACACTTACTGGAAATATTTTTCTTTTTTTCTACTGCCAATATATAAATTATATATAATCTATTTTCAATATATGGCATATCGCACATATATTTTAAATACTACTGATGTTATATTTATTATGTAACTTCGTTTTAGCAATATAACATGACTTTTAATCAGTGAATTTAATGTGAAACTGCCTAGAAATCAAAATTAATCCGGACAGAAATGTGCCTTTCGACTGGAACAGAATCTATATTCTATTTTTATGCTAGGAAATTATTTTCAGGTCAGTCGTGCTCCAATATTAATCTTCACATGACAGTACTTTCCGAAATTAGAAAGAAAAGAAAATGTTTACTGTAGTGATGTGTTTGATCTCTCGGCTGGAAATATTAATTTTTCTCTCTGAATTTCTGGGATGAGGATTTATCATTACTTACACTATTTATATTCAGAACATTGTCCTAATCTTTGTTGGTGTTGTTATCACAACGTTGCTCCCAGCGAATTTCATCAGGTGCATATTGATCTGCGTAACTTAGAGAAAATTCGGAATTGAATCATTTATTTAATCTACTGAGGTAGACTGTTCTCGTGCCACTGCTCATGATTCGTCTTGTTCTTATCGATAGTATTGCTCAGTTAGTCGCGTTGTTTCGATTGAATCCAAGTACACACTGCCGACACAGGGATTGAATTCACAATAACTATGTAACGAAATTCATGTAAGTACGTTTTAATCTACTTGGCCATTTTCTCGGAAAGCAAAATGGCCGAAATGTGATAGCAATAAGAAGCATAAGTGTAATTGTCTACACAGATATTGAAATTATTTGGAACTGTAACATTTATGAATGGCTTTATTATATATATATATATATATATATATATATATATATATATATATATATATATATATGTATACATACATGTATATATTTTTTAAAACATTATGGTTAATAAATAAATTATAAGAATGTTGCAATGAGGAGTTACTTTTCAACTTTTGAATCACCGTGTATATATATATATATATATATATATATATATATATATATATATATATATATATGTGTGTGTGTGTGTGTGTGTGTGTATGTGTTTGTCTGTGTGTGTGTGAGGATGGTTTTATTAACTTGACTCCAATATTTTCTGGTACAGTCCGTCAATTTTATTTATTCATAAACTTCAATGTGTCATTCTTTTGACGGGAAAGAATTGTCCTGTCATCTTTAAAAAAAAAGGGTGCCCCACAAAGAGGAGACATATTACGTTTTTATCTCGATTGAATACCCATACGTTTTTCCATATCTCGAAGAATGTGGAAATATTAAATATTAAATGTGGAAATATATATTGTATGAAGCGAAAAATTCCAATTGCAAGATCCAATGTTTAAGATTCACATTTAAATCATTTGACTTTACTGATATAAGCAATGCACAGCATTCGCGACAACAAACAAAAATTTGCATTATATTCAACAAATAGAAAACTATTGAATGGAATCCAGCTTTTACAAATAAAGGTAAGTGGGTCAGAAATTGCAAATCCCAAACTATTGTTAATGCGTATCGATGCAGAGTACAATTTGGCGGATCAGTGTGAATATATACAGTAATCATAATTAATCTAAATTTTATATTTTGCAATGGGCTTCCATAGGTGAAAAAAGTTAATGTTGTAAATGACTAAATATTGTTTAACCAATCCTATTCGCATTACGTAGAATATTTAGAGTGTGACTTGATATATCATTTAGCAAGGATTTAATGCCAATGTTTCATCTAAAAAATTCGTAAACTATTCCTTGTATTATACATATACTTATCCTTCTATTATTATTATTATTATTATTATTAATAATAATAATAATAATAATAATAATAATAATAATAATAATATCTTATTTGACAAACTGAGTCAATATTATCATCTCTGGATAACTGATAAAATGGAATATCATTTTTTTTCAGTAAACTGTGAGCTCTGAATATAGCGTATTTTGTAATGATTAGATATCATTAAACACTGAAGGGAATGTTTGTGTTAAAGATTCGATTATTTCAAGAGAGATAAAGCGGAAACCATTTAAGCGGGATGCGCAAAAACATTATTGGCTCTTATGAAATCGAGAATCCTAAATAACCAAAATATTTGTATTATCGCTAAGACATTGATTTAAAAAAAAACGATTACAGGAAATCATCTTGAAAATTATGCTTTTGATATTAGATAATACTTCTATTATTTTCTGCCAGACGAGATATTTATACAAACCATTTTTCAAAGCAATTTTCTTTTCGTTTTTCTACTTCTGGTTTTGAAGGACCGGAACATTTTGAACGAGTCGACCTGTCGTTAGTAAACTACGATCGATAAACAGCACACATTTTTCCGTTCAATCTCAACAATGATTTATACGCGATCGAGTGCATGCACTCTCATACACGCACGCACGTGCGCGCGCGCACATATGTACATATATATATATATATATATATATATATATATATATATATATATATATATATATATATATATATAGCAAAAACAAAAACCTCAGTATGGGATATCTTCATTTACATGTCTCTACATATATGCCACCATATCTACGAATACACCACCACATGAAATGCCATATCAATCGTTATGTCTGTCTTCTTAATTTCTACACATTTATTGATCACTCTTATTCAGAGTTCTTCTTTTCTCATATGCTGTAACACTCAGAAATCTTTTGTGTCTTTGTGGCTTTATTGCCTCATTTCGAGTAAAATGATAACAAAATCTACTCTCTAAAGTCCTACGTGTATGTATATATATATATATATATATATATATATATATATATATATATGTGTGTGTGTGTGTGAAAATATATAGAAAATAGGAAAGATCTGGTTAGGTAAATAATCCAAACTTCCTTAGTATTTCAGTTATTATTTTTTTAAAATAGTGCTGATACACAAGTAGAGAATAAATATAATTATTTATTTAAAAATATGATTTTGGTTCCCAACAAAATTCGCTTGAAAACGGAACAGAGCTTACTTTAACTCAATTTAATTCAAATAATTATATTGAAGTTTTCGGCTCTTGTTTTGAAACATGAGACCTCTTATGTCGCGAGTTGGAATCATTATTTTAAATAAATATTATTATATATATATATATATATATATATATATATATATGCTAAAAGATGCTTCCGCATAGGATACACGTTCGATTCCTGTTGGAGGCTTATGAAAATTTTTCAGACATCTAAGTTTGTAAATGGTATAAATACTGTTTATTATAAAACAGAGCATTTACTTAAATATTTGTATCTATAAAAAGAATGTATAAACATAAAATGTCTTTTATATATATATATATATATATATATATATATATATATATATATATATGCCTGTATGTATATTTGTATGTATGTATGTAATTACGTACGAAATCTCAATATTCGATATCCAGTCCTCTTCTACAATAAATATATTAATATGTAAACTATATATATATAATATATATATATATATATATATATATATATATATATATAACAAAGGTGTGATGGAATGTTCATAAGCTGACTATGAAGGAATGAGTTTAGAGCTGTGAAAACTTGCATGCATTATTTCCAACTCGTCTTATCAATACCTGCATTGATTATTTCAACTTAAACTGACACCTTACTATTCAAAGATGACTGAACATACTGTTGGTTAAAAAGTTAACAACAATAGATATTACGTCATTATCACTGAGATACTTTTTCATATTCCAGAACAATGCTAATCAAATCAGAAGATCCGTGGGGCTGATCAACTACTTCAAAGTCACAGTCACGCACAGCCGCCATTGAAATCAAGGACTGGTGTGCTGTAGCATTGTCCAGATGAAACAAAAAGAAACCTTTCTTCTGTTTTCCTGGGTGTTTCGTCTTTAGAGCATTTCATAACTGGAAGTTGGTATAATGCTTTCCCCTGATTCTGTGGCGTTTTTCAATAAACCCAAAGACTTTTGCATCACTCAAAATTGAGGGCATATGCACTGAAAACCATTAACTTATTTTACAGGAGTTTAAGAAGAAGAGTTTCCATTGCATGAATTGTTTCTTTGTCTCTGATGAACCGAACATTCATCCTAGGTTAGGTAATGTTCAAATAAACTAACTGGATCTGTCTCAAACAATGTCATATTTTTCGTGATGTGATCAAGCTGGTACGCTTTTGATCAAGTCTTAGAAGATATAGCACCCACCGATCTGGGACCATTCTCATATTAATTTTACTTTTAGAATATTTTCATCTCTTTCACGGCATATGCTAAGAGATTCGGTTATTTGATTCGTACCAAATCGCTTGTTATCCATCAATATGTAGTGATTACGATCAATATATTTTGGATGGTGGCAGTTTCAGGACCTTTGGACACATTGTTAACTTCAAGACACTCCATGACTCTCCGAAATTCAACTACCAACATTTTCCCTTTTAAAGCTAGATTGTCATTCCGTAATGTAGAAACGATGTCAACATGAATTGTCTTGGGGTCTAAACCCCTTTTTCTGCAGTTAATTGATAACCATCCTGTGCCAAATATCGTCCATTTTCAAGGTAATTCACAACTAGTTACTTCTGAAGTGTACTTTGAAAAATCAGATGCCAAATTACCTGTATGATTTCATTGCTCTAACCTCAAATCTTTATAGTCAGCCGAAGAACATTTCGGCCCAACGGAGTATATGCTATCTGATCCCGTTTTATGTTTTTCATTTTTGCTTTTTTTCCTTCGACATATAGATCCACGCTGTATTTACAGATTGATTATTTACACATTTAGGATTCGACACTCTATTCATATCACATCCCAAAGTTGCCCTATACAAGGTTGTGACTGACTAGTTTAATAAAGAATGCTATTTGCTGAGTAACAGGAAACAACGTGCTATATTCGATTTGTATCATAGTGCATTTTTCCTCTGAAAATATGAACAAAACGATGAGGGGTGGACTCTATAGTTACAAATTGAACTTTATGCTTCATTACAATTAAGCAATATTTTATTGGAATCAAGAGCTCCAATGCATTCCAAGAAAATATTCCCCATACCATTAAAAAATTTATCGATACACCGCAAAATTGATTCAAATCAGCGTGTTATACTTTTTATCGTTTCACCGCCAAGCAAACCAATAAGGTCACTAAGATGCAAAGGGTTACTTAGCGTTTGAGAATATGAGAAAAAAGATAATATTATTAAGGGGAGGGTACAATAAATGCACAGGAATTAAGATAATAATTGACATTTAAAATTTTTGAAGATGAGTGTTGGATAGAAGAGTGTTCGACGAGTAAGAAGTGCGATAGAAGACACTATTAG
Organism: Acanthosepion pharaonis; assembly: GCA_903632075.3. Classification (NCBI taxonomy): domain Eukaryota; kingdom Metazoa; phylum Mollusca; class Cephalopoda; order Sepiida; family Sepiidae; genus Acanthosepion; species Acanthosepion pharaonis. Next base: position 1,378,829 of record CAHIKZ030000156.1, read on the forward strand.
CATAGAACTTACGGTTACATCTAGCCATTTCGACTATAAAGTGATGAGACATTGCTACCAAAGAAGTAGGCGTACGCTTAAATTCGTAAAGTGTATATACGAAAGAAGAAAGCTCATCAAAACAATTGCCATGATAATGTTTATGAATTGTCACAAGGAAGCTACGTTCTAACGATGTGAAAGTAACTGAAGCCGACATGATTTAAGTCAAATTACGATCATACGATCCGAATTTCAGACATGAAATCTCAATACACCAGACCAGGAAACGTATTTCTAATTCTCTTCTGTATACACCCATATTAAAGTGTGGCTATTTGAGTTAATGTTGGCTTTCCATTAGCTTAAACCAATCCGGTCATTCTCATGCGACATTTTTCATTAAAAAGGAATTTCCACCGACATAGATTGCGCTCTCAGAGTTTTGGAAAAGTTTCTCTGTAAACTCTAGAGATGCTTGTGCGTGAAATTTCTGGCAGATCAGTATTTTGATGCGCTCAAACCAGACCATCTGTCACTAACAATCATGCTCCGATCAGAGACGCTTAATTAACTTTCTTTGACATACTAATGCATAAAATTAAATTTAGTAAGTCGGCATTTTTAAAAGCCTATATAGATGAAAATACGGGTAATCTGGTGTTTGAGTTGCAGGAAATTGGTGTAGTTTAAGTGTCCTTTTACAGTCACTTAGTGCGCGCCAGCACACACACACACACACACACACACACACACACACACATATACATATATATATATCTATCTCTCTTTCTCACTCTCTCTCTCTCTCTCTCTCTCTCTCTATATATATATATATATATATATATATATATATATATATATATATATATATATATACCTTTAGGTTAGTGTGTGTGTAAGGATAGTTTCATTACCGGACAGCCATACCAGCCCTATTCATCACCATATCAACTCATATCTGGATTGAAATTCTGAATCTCCCTAGAAAAAAACCTCTTTAAATAAATGGACTTAAAAAAAAATCTGTAATCTGTATATATATATATATATATATATATATATATATATATATATATATATATATATATATATGCGGGTGTATATGTGAGTGTTGGTGTATGTGATTAAGACATAAAGAAAATTTATCTTAGCTGACACACGCGTTCCATCCACTGAGTATATCTGGCCTTATAGTTATATGCTTTATCTGAAATGTTTACTCACGCACAAACACATATTCTGATCCTGGCTTGAGGCAATCGGAGGTCTAGTCACACTGATGAGCTGTGATACAGCGAAACAATTTGTCTGTGGACAACAATGCACGCACACACACACATATATATATATAGATATATATATATTGATAAATAAATTTATACCTCAAAGGAAGCACGGCTCGGAGTTTCATGCACAATATAATTATCACATATAATAATATGTATATTTATTGATATATAATCCTGTTTTATTTAATAATCCTCTCTTTATTATTTATCTATATATATATATATATATATATATATATATTATATATATATATATATATATATATATATATGCCTGTTTCATTAAAAACGACAGACAAGGTACTATGGTTAAGCTTTTTATTTAATTTTTCTTGTGTTCTGACAAGAGCTTTCTTTTTTCTGGACAAAGGGTGTGTAAGAACTGTCCAAATGTTTTATATTTCCGAGCGCTTTCGGCTATACCTTTAACCATTATCAAGGATGATTTTATTTTCAGCTTAATTGAGTGTGTGCGTTCTGTGTATGTATCAGTGTGTGGTAGGGATGTTTTTAATTTCCGAATACGGTCAGCACATTGTGGCTTTGTTCGTAGTTAATATTGTTAATAGTTGGCTTTTTCTTTTTTTATTATTAAAGCTGCCATTATTTTTAGTCTTTTTTGCAGGTAGATGCAGTTAATATATTTCTGTTTTCTACTGGCATGCTCCTAATGGAATCGGGTAAATTTGTGTGTGTTTAAATGGGTTCAAATGGAGCTGTGATCAGATAGGTGTAACGTATGACGTCTGGATAAGCATGTGGTTGTGTACCCGATGAAATTATTTATGAGTCCGGTTTGATCACGAACACAGATCCTTAAGGGGCATTTGAACTCATAGATAATATTCGTTCTTTGTAATTTTGACTTAGTTGGTGTGTTGTTATTTTTGAGGATAAGGTTGGCTGTCTTAAATTTTTTATAATATATAATAAATTTGATATTTTTATTCGGATCAATTGGAGTAGTATATTTCTTTATAATATGCCTTAGAGAAGATTCGTCTTGTTTGTAATTAATATGCATTTGTTTTTTGTAATAAATGTGTATGTGATTTTTGGCTGTGTGTTCGCTATCGTTATTACTTGCTTTGGGGAGGAATAGTCTAATTTGTTGCTCTATAAGGTAGTTAGGGAAGCCGTTGTTGATTAGTGATTGTTTAAAAATTAAATAAAAAGCTTAACCATATTACCTTGTCTGTCGTTTTTAATGAAACATGCATAAAGGAAGGATTACTGCCTAAATATACAACTATATATATATATATATATACTATTTGTGTCTGTATTTGTGAGTGTGTACTCGTGTATGCGCCCAGCAATCACGTTAAAATAACAAACATGTTACTTTTCCATTTTTTTTTTCTGGTATGGAAAAATATGAGTAGACGCTTCGTTTATTTATTAAATAGTAAATGCATTCATTTTTATATACAGGCCTTAATATTAGATAAACTCTGTTAAAGAGAATTGAGCTTTGTCGGCAGGAATATCCAGACCGGTAGATAGTATATTTATAAATAAATATACTGTTTACTAAATAAATGGAGCAAAAAAATTATCAACTAAATTAAAACGTACTTTTATATATATATATATATATATATATATATATATATATATATATATATATATATAATAAAGATAATGGTCAAAGTTGAATTAAACCAGTAATATTAGAATACACTGATACAAAGTTAAAAAAAAAAATCAACATGTACAACTTTAAGTATAGAAAATCAGGAAAGCAGCCGAAGCTTTGGTTTCAGACTTTCTATATCTTCAAGTGATTTCGGTTAGTTCATTTGCTGAGGCTTTAATTTTTTTTAAATAAAAATTCATCAACGCTATATTTAAAAAAAATAAATACATAAGCGCACGACGTGAGGTGTGGTATAAGGTGAAGGAGAGGAGAAGAAATGGACGTGTATTGGAAATGTATGTGTGGGTTAATAAATGAAATATACATATGTTCTTTTTAGCCCAATTCAAATGAGCTCAAAAGGGCATCATTTTTGATCTCTGGTTTAAAAGGTGTTTTGTTCTGGATATGTTATTATAGGTAATTTCTCTTGTTGACAAAAGTTGCAGATGTTGCTATGATTGTTATAAAGCTAGGATTCTTAAAGAAATTTCCAGTTTATAATCTGTTTTTTTGGGCTTTTTTTGTTTCGAAACATTTTTGTCTAGTAGAATGTTTAAGGCTTACTCGCTTAAAATATGACATGATTGTACGCCATCTTTTTAAAGATTCTCTCAGTGTACCCTATATCTATTTTTTATTTGTATCCGTTACTTCTGCTTTGTAAATTATTCTTTCAGCTTTGCAAATTCCAACTAATGGAGATCTGCTTTTATTTCTAAAATTGCATATATTATTCTTAACAATGATTTGCTGCACATTATATTTTTTTAAAATTTCTGATGTTTGCCTCTTTTTATTGTGGTTTCTAAGTTACTAGTACAGCTGTAACTTAATTTAACTATGTTTTTATTAAATATTTTAGGTAATGCGGAATTTTTTAGATGTGTTTATTTATTAAGTAATTTGAAAAAATGTTTCTCTATTTTATACTTGACCTGTAAGGGAAAACGGGGGTTAAACCAAATGATACTTTTTTTTACCTCGATTTTTTTGTTTTATTTGAGGTTCAGATTTCAATTTGGTTTTATCCCCTCTTCCTTTAAAGACCTTTCATATTCTTTCTTTTTAGTTTTGAAAATTATTTTATTAGATGAATTTCTAGATAACCTGGAATCTATTCTTTCAGGGCTTTGCTTTATTATTCTCACAAGAAATCATTGAAAGTTGAATGGCACCGGGTAACTTAACATTTATCGTCGTAGAAAGCAAAATTGGTGAGCCGAACACAAATTCTCGCTTTGTGCCTTGCGTTCACCGAGCAGCAATACCCTTGCAATTTAATATATATCCCTCCAACTAAGGCTTAAATACAAAGACATCTGTTTTCTAGCTTTGTTTTTGTGTTGTGGCCTGTTTAGAGGCCAGAAAGAAAGACACGGAAGAAGAAGGTAGGTTGAACAAGGATATTGAAATAACAGATATATACAAAGCAAGAGTGTTAGTAATAATCAGTTAGAAGTGTATGTTCGAACGGTATGTTAACACCACGTCTCCGCTACTTTACGAATCTCCCCTAGGAAGTCTCGCAGTTAGTATTTCTGAGAGGGGGAAAAGTTCATTCTACTGTAGGATGGTTTACTACAACAGTGTGGCAGCCAGTGTAAGAGATATATAAATATGCACTAAGGATCATAGAGTAGGCAACGGGAAATAAACCCTCTTTTTCACAAGAGGTGAGATTAATAAACAGAAAAGAAAACTTTACAGTGCCAGTTTTAAATGTAAATGACATTTAGAAAATAAAACCTTACAAAAGATCCTTGAAAGGTTCTTTAACATTTGGCAGTGATTTTAAATAAATCCTGTTGAAATATCCCGATTGTTATATTGATTATAGACTATAGTATTGCTTATCGTCCACTGGTAGATGAGTTCAAATGTGAAGACTTACCAAAAAGGAAATATTGATTAAAAACGTTAATTCAAATTTTGTGTGAATTTTTAATGCATTAAAAGTAAATCGAAAACATACAACGTTGTAGGAAAGCAATGTTGTTTGAGGTGTAGCAATAATGAAAAGAATCTCCTCAATTTTCTGCCACCATGTTAGGGCGCATTCAATAATGCTCTAGTAATGTCATTAATTGTAAATCAGACACAGAGGGGAAATATAAATCCTGAAAGATTTTTAAGGAGCTGGATGTTAATGATAGGCCAGGATGACGGGAGAGGCAATACTGAGAGATATTCTGTTAATATGATTTAACATTGACGGAAGATATGTTCAAAATGGCGGCCGAGCAAGCAGATCAATAATAATTGTCATGTGCTGACGCTCAGAGAATTGGGAATAGACGGTTTCCTGGGGTCAGATTAAAGATAGAAATAAATAAAGAAATACTCGTGTAAAAAAAAAAGAAAAAAAGTATTACTGAGAACTTGATACTTGTGATATCCGTATGGGTGTTGCTTAATAATAATGCGATTTTTTAAAATTAAAACAAAGTTCAGTACAATGTAATATATGATAATTTGCTCTTGTTACACGACTGCTGCACTTATTATTAAGATGGACGGGCAACACTTGTCTTCACTCATCTCGAAAACCTCCACGCGCCAAACCCTGTAAACCGCCTCAGCATGCGGGCTAAATAACGTGAAATTACCATCGAAAGGCGCTGCACTCTACTGTGCACTGGTAGTACCGGATAAGTATAACTCCGTGATAATGAACCTGAGGGGTATTGTTCATTGTGACCGTGGCAAATATTTGCACCAACTCCTTGTTATCAGAACTTCCAATAAGTGTAACTGGTTCTACTCAAGCCTTCATAAATCTAAACTAACCTTTTGTGTGGATAGTCTGTAGTTCAGTTCTGGATTCCATCTTTGCTATTCCACCTGAGCAACAAGTCCACTGGCGAGAATGTTAATGCAACGGGGACAGGTATAGGAATAGAAACTGAACTGACAGACACTCATACTTCGAAAAAGACGGGAGAGTCAATCATCGTCGTCATCATCATCATCTTCATCATATATATATATATATATATATATATATATATATATATATATATAATGGACTCATCGTTTATCGACGTATGCGCGTCAAGCAGCTCAGTTCCTAGGAACGGACAGCCAGACACCTGCACATCTGATTTGATTATAGTAGTAAAGGCTTTGAGCAGAACCAACCACACTTCTTTGAAGAGCCGAATACATAAACGAGCCTCCAGCTATTTATACATATATATACGTTACCGCTAGAAAAAAAAAAACAAATAAAGATAATCAACCCAAATAAACACAAATTAAAAACTGTTCCTGCCAAAATAATAGTTAGAATAAACTACAACAATCAACCCCAAAACCGAACAAAAAGCTTTAATTAAATTCTCAAACCAAAACGAAACTATTAAAGAGGTGATATAAACAAATTTTTACTACGTTAATAAAAACACCGATTAAAAAATTAAAATAAATAAATAAATAAATAAAATAAGAAAAAATAAAAATAAATAAAAACAAGCAACATAATTTAACTCAAATAAATAAATAAATGACTTCCGGTAAAATAACCGCCATAATAGACTACCCACAATGCACCACTGACCCATATATATATATATATATATATATATATATATATATATATATATATATATTAATAGCCGAGAAAAATAACAGCATTACGTGGCCTGACGATTGCATATAGCATGAAACAGACTGTCGCCTCTAAGTGTTGTCTTCTATGTTCACTTTTACGGAGAGGGAGTGTACATATCCTCGCCAACAGGAATACGCACGCACGTACACAGGGATGGGTAGACATTTCTTCTCAACCTATCTTGCATCACCGCCTCTCATACTAAACCTAATGCTATTTTTTAACACTTAGACAGAAATTAACTTTTGCTAACGGCCCAGAAGGGAAATCAGGGTTGACTAGCAAATACGAAAAAAGAACATATTAGATATTAAGGAAAATTTATTCCTTTTTAATCGCATTCTAACATGTTGTCCGTGATTTTTATAATGTGAATCTTTCTAAATATTATATCGGTGTAAAGATTGTGCTGCGGCAGTTATTCAAGTAAGAAATGACTTGAATTGCATCGAAAAGAAGCATTTGAAATCAGTGCTTTAGAATTGTAATTTGTGACGACACGAATTGTGTAACAAATTCAGCATATTAACCATATGGCCATAAACATAATTTTCAGTGGCTGCTTCAAACGTTGTTTGATTTTGATTTTTTTTTCATGCTATGTCGGTTCAGAAAGTGGTCGACTGTGGCTCTTTACATATAACTTTTATTATTAACAATGTCGATGATTTCTTAGGAAATATAGTGGAGTCGATTGGTTCATTACCAAAGCTATAATATTAAATGCACTGGACTAGGCTGGAATTTGAACTCGTTTCTCCGATTTAAATTTTCGTGCCGATAACCGTAAGCTAATTACAAATAAATATTTAATCTATATATAAAATTTGTAGCCTCTCTCAGATTGTTATCGAACTCTTACTAGAGTTTTTGAGATAACCCTATATATTTTGAAAGTACATTACCCAAGTTACTTGGATAAGTATATTTCATTTTGATCAAAGAGGATCCCCGACAGCATAAATTCCACACTGACTTTTTTTTCTTTTCCTTTTTATATAAATTAAATTTAAATTTGAAACAGAGAATGACCCCTAGGGTACTTGGATAGGTATATTTCATTTTGATCAAAGTAAGTCCCCGCACCCCCTACACACACTGATTTTTTTCTTTTAATTTAAATTGATTTTAAATTTAAATTTGAACAAGGGATTGACTCCTATCCAAAATATAGAAGGAGAAAGCAAGAAGATGGAGGTCACATTGGCAAGACAATATGGATATCAAGTTGAGCAAGAAATCACCAATCAGTGAGCAGTGTCTTACAATACATATTTCTTGCGACAATTCAATTGTCATACTAATATTGAAATCCGCTCATCAACTCATTCATTCAAGTATTTCATCAAATGCATATCAAAGGACCAGCTCAAGTTGTTATTGCACACTAACCACTGAATTTGTTTTAAATTCAATTCAAATTTTAACAATTTCTCATGTAAAATATAGGAGAAAGCCAGAATATAGAAGTCACATCAGAAAGATCATATTGATATGAGTCAATTTTATCTACAAATTATAACAGTGATTTAAAATCACTCATTATTTTCTTTAAAAAATTGCATTACACGCAGTAAGGCGCGGGTAAGTTGGCTAGTAATCACTAAGGGACAGATTACTATGGCCATCGCAATAATGTATTGCATATAAGACTTAAACGACACTCAGACCTAAAATGGAACTCGTACATATGATCCATTGCTAAAGATGCTATAGAAATGCTACAGTAAGTGCGTTAGTCCTTCTGCTATCCTATAGCATTACAAGAGTCATATCCGGCCGGAGATGATGTACTTCTGCTACATATTGGTAGGAGCTGCCTATCAATAAAATAAAAAAGAGCACCACTGTGTTTCGCTACAATGTACCTGGAATGGCAGGTTTAAGTCGTGTTTGTTAGAACTGGTGGAATTAAGGACTGTAGTTCATCAACACGGCATGAAAAAAAAGAACAGGGAGAGGCTTGCGAGGTTTCATCTGAGAGAAAAGGATTGCAAGGTAGATAAAATTTCGTCATTCAATAAAATGTGGAGACGTTTTGAACTCTGTCGATACTGGAATGTGAAGACTGGGCAGCTCCTACTAGCATATGACAGAAGTAAAGCATATCCGGTTTGATACTGAAAGAAATGTCTTGTAATGGTATAGTATAGCAGGATGGCGAGCAATACTCCAGCATCATTAGAAATGGATCATGCACGAATTCTATTTTAGGCAAGAGCTTTATATGTAATTATTATTGCGATGGCCAGGTTATGCAAGCTCATCGAGTTGCCATCTCTCTAGAACTGTTGAGAGCAGGGCTTTTTTCCAAGGTTCTGAACTCTTTTAAGTAATTGGGATGATTTTATAAGATTGTTGGGATCAGAAACGTGTAAATTCTTGTTTTGAACATTATTATTATTCTCCGTTACTTTACATTATTTTAAAGGACTATTGACTAGAGATCAAAACATCGCTGCCTCATCAAGTCCATTATTAATATTACTTTTATTTCCTTTGATTTCTGACTTTTACATATTTCTTTCCGGGTCCTGCCTAGAGACCTAAGTTTAGAAATGACATCATGACACTTTCCACAGGAAAAAAATCAACAAAAAAACAAACAAACAAAAGAACATAGATAAAGCCCTTCGTAAAGTGTGGGCTGTACTTGTCAGAACAATCTTTTTATCCCTTTGAGGCATGGAATTCCAGGAATCCCTTCAATTAGTCTCCTGGGATCTTTTCCAACAAATCCTAGGGCTCCAACTACAGCAGCGATTGTTGATGTTCCCATATACCACATTTTTGAGATTTCTATTTCAATGTCCTTGTATTTTGACAGCTTTTTGTATATCTTCAAAGATACATTGCAGTCTGCAGGGACTGCCATATCAATATGGATGCACTTTTTTGGTTTGTGGTCTTTAATAATAATGTCTGGGTGGTTGGTTTTGATTCTTCTGTCAGTGTGTATTGTGTAGTCCCATAGAATTGTAACAGGTCCTATCTCCGTAACCGGGTTTGGATGGTGTTCATACCAATTTCTTTCAGTTTCATTCCCGTAGAAGTGGCAAATTTTCCAGTGCAGATATTGGCCCACTTTGTCATGCCGGGTTTTATATTCAGTGGGTGCCAATACCGCGCAACCTGATACAAGATGATCAATTGTTTCTGGATATTTATCACAGAATCTGAATTTTGAGCTAACACAATATTTTAGCATATGTGCTTGACAATTCCTAGTTAACAAGCATTGGTCCTGTACAGCAAGGATAGAACCTTCAGTTTCAGCTTTCAACCCAGCACTACGTAACCACTGATGGGTGCGGGTTTTGTCTACGTCAGCTTGTTTGGTACGGGCAGAGTATTGGCCATGAAGCGGTTTATCTTGCCATTGTTTCTGTATCTGGTCGGTTGCATTTGTCTTTGCTTTCTCTTTTAAGTATTTTGCAGCTTCAGCCGGTGTATTGTGCTTTATTATTATTATTATTATTATTATTATTGTTATTTTTATTATTATATATTCATTTACAGTTTCATACCAAGTGTATTTTAGCGGAGGCAGAGGTGCAGATTACAGCATGACTTCGCAGATCTCCATTAACCTCAGCAACATATCTGAACCAAGAACTAACACAGTGAGGAATGTATGAAATGTTCCTAGAATATTCAGTTTCTCTAATTGCATCAGTTATTGTGGATATTAATTTAATTTTTTTCCGAGGAATATTCGATTCTCGGGCCACGACTATTTATTAATCTTTACTGTCTTTTCCGGCGGAAAAAAATATGTGTACTATGTAGAAAATGTCTATTCGAAAATATTCATCTTTGGATTTCAAACACCCAACTTACAACAAGCATCATTGTGAATTGAGATTTGATCATTCTAAGTGTTCATTCTCTTCGGCAGGTTTTTGTTGCTAACCATATTTTGGCCAATCAATTCAACGGCCTTCTTCACGTGTACAGTTCACCATAGTCTTTTTATTGTTTTTTTTTCTCTATTTGTAACAGATTGTGCACTAAAGAATGCATAGCCAGAAACGTTTTAAAAAATCAAAAATCAAAGTGACGCAAATCAATAATTATATCCACATGTGGAGCTGTAAAATGTTTAACAAAGTAAATACATATAAAACTCAGCTTCCTAATTGAAGACAATGTTATATATTTAAAGAAGCCAGTGTTCTATCTCCTATCCATAATTCCATTTCATACTTTAATAGATTTCTTCTCATACCATTGCACTTCTGTTATCTAACTTTTCAAATATCTTTATATCTCATTATTATTGTCTTGTTTCTTCTAAATTTAGTTTATTGCAGCAAAACATATAAAGTAGGAAAATTATCTTGCTTCATTAAAAGTTAGAATTCGTTTTTCCAGAACGGATTAAAACACTGAGATAAAAACTCCATGACAAATGAAATTAATAATAAATACGCAATAGTGAAAATATTTTGCAAATAAAAAAAATTAAAAGAAATTACTACATTCTTTACAAAGTCGTAAATATCGGAAATAACAGTGAATCGTCGTGAATGATATCATTGATTGATTATATTTTGATAAATTCTTTTAGTTACAACGCCATTGTAATAAAGAAAAAGAAGGATGAAGATATTCGCTGAAAAAATTACCCTGTTAATTTGCCATATTTTTCAAAATTATACACTGTTTACACTTACAATTTTCGGTAAATTTGCTTTTTAACACCCGCGCTAAATATCTCATAAAATTTTCCCAAATCGTCATAATTCCATCTAAATGTACATACTGAACTCGAAATAACAATCAAATTATGAAGAAACCTACCGTTTTGGAGTTATCGACAAGAAAAAATCGGAATTCTTGTTTGTAATTCGTCCCCCATTACTGCCATCATGAATACCGATTCACTGCATAGTACTTCCGGTGGCCTTTGGCCTATTTACTTCATTTACAGATTTTACTTGCAGAAAATCACTACGCACTACCGTAAAGAAATGTATATTTTTGGTAAGTGTATTTTTATTTATCACAAAAACAAATTAAATAATACAATAAAACCTTTTTTTTTGTGTGTGTCGAACAGCAATGACAAATTAAAAGAACAAATAAAATAATAAAAATAAACCATTTTTTATATTTTAAAATTGAAGATAAAACAAAAATTAATGCTCAAACTTGGTAAAATAGAAGGGTTACTTAACATTTTTTAAAAATGTCTCCACTTTTCTACACCGACGATTTGAGAAAATTTAAGAGATATTTAGCGCGGGTGTTAAAAAGCAAATTCACCCAATTTTCTAACCTTCTTCTTCCTTACTAGTTTCATCACACGTGTGTCATTTCTGTGCAATAAAATGATAAAGTACCCCTAGATCGAGAGGCAATTATTTTATTTTTATATGCTACCAGGAACCTTCAGATCGGAGTGTTGCTACAAAGGGGTAGCCGTTTTCATCGGTTTAATTCTTCCAAACACGTGTGATCTGGTGATTAGGGAAAACAGTTGAGATAGACATTAAAGGATTGCAATAGAAAAGGAAATCGTTTGTCCTGAGTTGCACTTGTCTATATAATTTTTATATGAAAAATTGGGTCAAATGATTATATCAGGCTCTTGAACAGGCAGAAGTAAAGAAGAACAGAAAAAAGAGAGGAAATGCTAAGAAGAAGAAGAAGAAAACAACAAAGGACCAAGATCAAGAAAAATCGTAATGATAAAGAAAATGGCAGTCAAGAAATAAAGAAGGAATATTAAAAACAATTATGACTGAAATGTATACAATGAGGAAATAAAAGCAAAACGGCGATAAAAAAAAAAAAAAAACAAAAAAAAACTCGTGACATTGATTGTACTTAAAAATAAAAAAGAAATAAATAATGATGCAAAAAGTGAGTTAAAATCTAAGGAATAAAAGATTTCCTGTAATACTTTCATTCATTGAGTTTTGTCAAATGTCTTAAAACACGGTTAAGTGATAAGGCGTCTCTATGATTTTTCAGGAGTTTTTACATTGTTTTCAGCAATACTTTCCTCTCTCTTTCTCCAAATTTTTCCAAAGCTTCATAGGAACCATACCTAGACTTCTAGTAGCGATTCGACTGATTGTCATCTCCATTTTATTATTTGGAGACTACTAGAGATTTATATATTTCCTGTCACAGCAAAATGAGAAAGCTCTCAAAATTATATGACAATCTCATATATTATCGAATAAATTGATATTTTAATGATGAAAAAGATAATTGGTAGCTAGTAAAACCATTTAAACGTAATCTTTTATTAGCATAGAGAATAATACATTGTTTATCGTGTAAATGTTTGTGATTTTATTATAATAATCGATATTATGTACATTATATAAAACATGTCTTTTAATTAATAAAAATAATTAAAATTATGCGGGACTATATTTAATTCAAATTCAAACAGCAAATTAAAATTGTCAGAAAAAAGATGCTAAAAACACACAACAATGTTACTCGCTCAAGAATTATTGGACAAGTTACTCCCTCAAGAATTGAACAGGTTACTCGCTCAAGAATTATTGCAAAGGTGAAATTCATAGCCATTTTTGTTAGGGCGTTTGGAATAATCCACAAGTGTCATATAAAACATTTGAAGAATTCTAATTCCAATGAAATCAATGTTACCCTCCAGATACTAGGATGCTCAGGAGAATGCATAATCTCAATGATCTACAATAAAAGCTACGAGCACAATTATAAAGATGACTCTTTAGAGAGAGACATTCGTTTGGATTGGTAAGAAAATTTCTTAAAAATAAAAAAAAAATATCTGCAGCCTTAACCTCAGAACGTATCGGAATACTGAAGTACCTTATTTGCAGTTGACTGGAAAATTAAACCAAATATAAAAATGGCTACAACGAAAATTCGAGATGGAAGCAATAAAGCTCTCTCTCTACACACACACACACACATATATATATATATATATATATATATATATATATATATATATATATATATATATGTCTCTGTGTGTGTGTGTGTTTGTGGTGTGTGTATTTCGGCCTTGTTCCACATCTACGCTATGCTTAGAAAAATCACTATATATGTGTGTGTGCGTGTGTGCCTGTGTGTGTACTTATCATCAATATAATAAATATATGCGCGTGTATGTGTGCAAAATTTCAAAATGTAAATAAAGTCTCTGTAAAAGGTCAATATGATAAAAAAAGAAAAGGAAAAGTTAGCCTTTCGTCATCTAATGGAGTTTTTCAAGACAAAATTAAGGATTTTATTTGTAGACAAATATTTATAGAACAAGTATTTATAAAAAACAAAAAAAGTAAAAAGAAAAAATTTTCGTTTGTTGCTCAGAATTTTTATATTAAAGAAGGCTCAAAAAATAAACTTAATTAAAAATCAAGATAAATTTTCCAGATAAAAAATGCATTATATAGTTTAATGTCTAAAGAACAAAAATGTGTAATTGCTGTCGATTATTTTTTTTTCACAGTGTAATTATTCTTCCTATGTTTTCGTCTGGGATTAATTTATATATTATATATTTTAAATACTTAAAGTTAATGAAATTAACATATTTCTTTTAATTTTTTTAACATTTTTATAGTCGTGTTTGTTGCTTTGGGAAAGGAGTATTACTTTCAGGAATTTGATATTTAAATAATACGGGCTAAAGATTTATATTTTGGTAAATATTTCTCCAATATATTCCGTCCAAATAAGTTAATTTAACTTTTAATAAGTGTGAAGTTTTGGTTGATTTTACTTGTATATATGACTAATGGATTTGATAAATTTAAGTACATGAGATCCTTTTTGCGTTCAGACATGTAAAACGTTTTACATTTCCTGTTCTTACTAAATTTGTACTGAAACATTAGTAAACAAGTAAAGCTTTAGAAATTAACAGATAAATAGAATTGAAGTTAGTTCAAATTTAACCTATTTAACGATTCAAGTAATAGTAAGTAACCAAATACACAATGTCAGTCTTAATTTGTCTAGATAATGTAGAGTTTTCCTGTGAAATAAAATTATTTACTTGGCTACTATCAGAATATATAAATATGTCAAATAAATTATATTATGCAGAAAATAAAACTTGTTCACCGAAATATACGTTATTACATGTGTATAACTTTTTAATCATTTCATCCCATGAAAAACCGTAAAGCCTCTAAGACACATAGGAATAAAAGGCGTGAAAAAATTAGAAAACGGAAACATTATTAAGAAACGCGATCTAAGATTAATCAAGAGATAGTATATAACGATTGACATTGCGTCTTATTTTTTGTAGATGAAAGTTGGATGGAAAGCATGGAGCTGGAAGTATGTTCCACAAGCGAGAAGTGCGATAAAATATACTGTTAACATATAAATTACGGTTACATGTAGTCAATGAAATCAGAGCGAAGGGTCATCCGAACAATTAACATTGGGTTATTTTATTTACATTACTTGGATTATTGTCCTCATCTTTCTCGCCATATTTATTACAACGTTTCGACCGTTGTACGCTCCGCCATTTTTCAGGTGGTGGAAATGTCGAACTGAACCTTTTATTTCGCTCATTAGGTTAGATTGTTCTACTTCCACGTGCCATGTACTCAGGGACACATGGATAAAGGCGTTAGTTAGATCCAGTGACAGGACCCAAAGTGTGTGGTTCAGTACCCGGCTAAGGCAGTGGAGAACTTTCAAAGGGAAATTAACAGGAGATAACTGATAAATGACATCCATTAAACATGGCACGTGGAACTATAACAGTCTACCCCATTGGACGCAATAAAGTGTTCAGTTCGACATTCCAACCACCTGAAGAAGGCCGTAGCGTACAACGGCCGAAACGTTGTAATAAATATGGCGACAAATATGAGGAAGATAGTCCGAATAATGTAAATAATACCACATCTCAGAAATATAGAGAGATATGGGAGTATTTATAAAATAAGCATAGGGACGCAACTTTATGGCAGTTTAGAAGTAACTGAAACCGAGATGCCAGGTCAGGGCTATTAAAATTGCTGATTGTTCTTTGGATTTTATCAAGAATCTCTAAATATATAGCATGAGCCGCAGATCATATGTGGCGGTGATATTTGAAGCATCGTTTTTCATAAAACAGATTCTGGAGAATAAAATATTCTACTACGAGATATTGAACATTCTTAGCAGCAGACATATCTATGTATTCAATATTGTATTTCCACTCCATTTCACTCGAGAATGATATCCCACGAAGAAGCAACAAGTCACTTTCCTGGAGGTTAGCATCAGCTATGATAAAAGAAGGCTGAATGGGATCTCTAAAATGATTAGTTGTGAACCGCATCGTTTTGGAGGCGTTAATAAAGAAGTCATTATTTGCCACAGTTAACAACCGACGGTTGATCATTTTTGAAAGCATCTGCCAATACCTATCTATCTATCTATCTATCTATCTATCTATCTCTCTATCTATCTATCTATCTATCTATCTCAGTCTGATCATTATCTATCTAGTCTGTTCACTATCTATCTATCTATCTATATCAGTCTGTTTATTATCTATCTTGTCTGTTCATTATCTATCTATCTATCTATCTATCTATCTATCTATCTATCTATCACTGTCTGTTCATTATCTATCTAGTCTGTTCACTATCTATCTATCTATCTATCTTTCTATCTATCTATCTATCTATCTATCTATCTATCTATCTCAGTCTGTTCATTATCTATCTCTGTCTGTTCGTTATCTATCTACTCTGTTCATTATCTATCTATCTATCTATCTATCTATCTATCTATCTATATATGTGTGCGTGTGTGTGTGTGTGTGCCTGTGTGTGTGTGTGTGTGTGTGTGGAAGTGTATGCATGGGTAAATTATCTCATCGTAGTTATTGTTGCCTATTCATTCCGATCAAATATTAGTCGATCAAAGAAATGGCCAATGTATGAATATAGGTTTTTCTTCGCCACACTAAATTCGAACGAATACATTGGTTTTACTCAAATGAGCCTAGCTAATGCATGAATAAGATTATGAAGCATCTACCACCCGACAATAATAAACATAAAACTGTGAATGACTTTAGGAAAAATAAGGTATAAAATGAGAGCAAGGTCTGAAAAGCGATTTTATGAATCTTACAATTCTGAAGCGACTTTATCGACGACTATGTTGTGCGCTTGTAATAAATGCACTTACGTTTTTGTGACATCGAAATCCGAACATGTATTCCATTAGGAAAAGGATGCATTCGAAGGCGTAATTAAATCACTAAGAAGCAGGAAATTCATGTCAGAAATAAAGAAAAGGATAGGGAACTGCGATGTATTGTCAAACCTCATATATGGTAAGTGAATTCAGGACAATTTACTTGCAAATGACGTGAAGAAATGGTTCTAATAAGGCTGTGGAGAATGCCATGGCCGAAGAGTCAGAGCAAAGTCTTATGAAAAATGTAAAAATTTATAATCCGAAAGATACTTATAATGAAGACGATTAGCTGGGCGTATCGAGAAGCAAAATGGACAATCGAGAAGCGGATAGTTATCAGACCAGCTTCGGCAAATGGATGAATATGCATTGTTAAAAAGAGATGCAAGTCATAGGAAGTTGTATAAAGCCTGCAAATCACATGGAACACCCCCAATCACTCTCTCACACACACACATATGCGTGTGTGTGTGTGTGTGTGTGTTCAGGTTTAATGCTACGAATTCCACTTAAGTTGCTCAAACAAACTTCAGAGTATTCATAAAACCGTCTGAGGATCCCGTCATAGTATGAAACACGAAGCCGCGATGAATAAATTGTCTATGTGCTGCTTCATGTACTGGATTCCCTCTCCGTTCTATGTCTCCTTATTTTCTGCTAATTTCTAGATTATTAAACAGTTTCTCTTCCATTTAGTTTGTGTAAGATTCAAGTTTGAAATATATATATATATATATATATATATATATATATATATATATATATATATATATGTATAGCTTCTAGTTCAAAAAAGATATTTGGGTTACTAACACACAAAAATGAGAATGTCTAATATCGAGAATATTTAACATCGAAAAACATGGGACGTCACCCCGGGGTCGCTGCGCCAATCGTGATGTCTGCCAGGTCGCGCCCGCCGTGCTGTCCTGGTCGCGGCGCCAATTGTGACGTCACCCCGACTGCCTCTCTGCCCCGTCGCCGTCCTATCCTGTCCTGTGACGACCAATGTGACTTGGTATTGGTCGCGGCATCAAATGTGACGTTCTAACCTTTTGCTGATTTTGATGGGAATCTGTTTAGATTCGGTATCAGCCCTGTCGTTCCCAGCTCGCCTCCAACGTCTGGTTACCGAAGTAACTGCTTTGATTTCTAGTCTAACCAACCCCGTTGTGATTTGATCTTAGGTAGATGAAATCAATCAGTCGCCGGGCCGTAATGCAAGTCTAGTCCGAACAAGGGTAATATGTATAAGAAAATAAAGTAACAACTCGAAAAGTTCAAATGTGTTAAAAAAGGATAACAATATTTTATATCTGGTTGCTGAATACAGGACTGAGTCTTCCTCCTAAACCGCTATATGGATTCGTGACACTTTGTGTTTGTTAGGCGAGTCTTAACATCTTAAGTTGTTTGTTCTTTAGGAAACTGGTTCTTGGTGTATCTTCAGGCGATATTCGTAAAACTTGTTTTGGTGGTGTGAGTCTAAGTCGTTCTTCAAAAATAAATTGTTCTTGGTTAGAAGTTGAGGTCGAGAATGCGTGGATCTCAGTCAGCTTTCTGCGAGGCGGGTCTCACTCTGCAACTCCAACTCCAACCCAACTGAAAACTCAACTGCCGTCCACTCGCTGCGACTCTGCTTATATGGACGCCGACGCAAACCGGGGTGGGCTAGTCGGGGTTTGAGGTTCCTTGATAATTCTAAATCCGCATTAAGAATTTTCTTTGTTTTTGGTCAGGAAAACCCATCACTTTCCATTTTTGGAAATCTTTTACTTTCTACTTTAAGGGAATAGTCCTCCCAATTTCTTCCTTTCGCATATGGGTATCTCACCCTATCCCTTCAGGGGGCGTCAACAGGCCTCCCCTCCTTCTTCATGGTTTACCTTCGTCTACCGCTCACGCCGCCCTTCAGTCAATGAACGCTCAGCGGCCTAGGTGTTTGCTAATTATCACTCAAAGAAAAAGAAATAATTATCTTCCTTCTTTTTTTTCTTTTCTTTCTCTCTCTTCCCTGAGTAGACCTCACACGATACTTAATCTCTATCTTAACCGAATCCCATCTGGAATTCGTCAATCGAGACTTTTCGCCAGCGTCAAGTGGGTGGTTTAACTGGACGTATTTGCATTCTGTCGCTAATTAACTGTTCCGATAAAATAGTTTTTTTTTGTTTTTTTTTTATCATGGCCAGCTCGTGACATGAAACAGGTGCCTTTTCCAAACGACATCTCCGCAGATAGCTAATGGCTCAGTCTTTCTTTCTTTGTAACTTGGGTGGTCCAATGGACATTTTGTTTTTCAGTCAGTGCGTGCTTAATTAATATTATCTCTTAGCACTCTGTCCCGTAGGCCACTCGACCAATTTGAAACTCTCCTTATTGCCATGGGCAGAGGCTATAACTTATTCGCCGCCCCGTAACATAAATCCGGTATCTTACTTTCTTCGCTAATGAGAATAAAATCTTTACCACTTTTCCTTGTTAGAAAAAAATAACATCGCTCAGTGCCTTTTCGTGATATATTCTTATCACCTAATTTAATTCTCGCCTTTTTTTTTCTTTTTTCACGCAACCCTAAATAGTGTCACAAACATAAGAAAAATGAATTCCTTTTAATATATGGAAATATCCACTCGTTCCTGATAAAAGTCGCGAGGCCGGAAACCCGTGTAGCAAAATTATGCAATATATATATATATATATATATATATATATATATATACCATTGATTTTTGTCGGTAAGACCGAGTCGGTTTCATCTGTTCATGGAAAACCCTCGATATACTATCACCCAGGTCTGCATAGGGAGATATCACTCCAGTATCACCGTCCAGTAAGAACGCAACACAGTAGACAGCGTTTTTCGGGTTATAACTCCAAGATAAATCGCTGTATAACATTGATTAACTACCGTCCGCCTCAAGCTTTCCTGAATCCTAATTTTATGTTGTTGACTCACTACGGTCTACTTCCTTTAGATGATGCCTGAAGCATATATTTTCTCGCTTAACAAGCAGATCCATAACTATACACCAAATAAATAGGAAAAACAACCCGGAAAACTCTAGCTGGAAGTATCTCAAGATCGAATATGGGAATCCTCAGGACATTCGTGAAATTGATGGCGTGTGCCGGACAGCAGTGATCGTTCGCCAGCTAAACAGGCTGAATATTAGCGAGGTACCTCCCACAAGAAATGCTTTTTTCGAAAAGTACATCTCTAATGGAGGAAAGTTACAGCTTCTGGCAATGGAGATCTGTCATTAATTTCAGGGAAAACGGGTTGATTCGCTGTCAAGATTACTCTGCTCAGTATGATTGAAGCTATGTTTGTTAGCACAGAGTGAATTCTCACACATCGCTTCTGTACATATGAATGTTATGTAAACCTTATTTGCATCAATGCATCAAAACTCTAAATCAAACCCGAAGACAATCCCAGTTGTATGCATAACTTGGTGGCGTCGTCAAGCGTTTTCCTATATTTACGTTCTGAGCGAATTTAATACGAGTGTAAACGCTGATCAAGATTCCTGGGCAAACATGTTAGTTACCCATGTTATTTATTGAAAAAAATGACCGACAATAGCCAAAGACTCTGCTGTTAAATGTTGTATATGGCAAACACCTATTTTCATAACAAGGCTTGCGACATATTTTCCTGGAGATATCTAAGGTCACATCATTGGCACCACCTGTCCCTGGTCTTCATCAGATGCGACTCCATAGACAACGCCTACAAAAACTTACCAAAGAGCCGACTACGACACTGAATAATATTTGATCTCCTCAAATGTGAAGTTAAAACCGTTTAATTTAATTGTTTAATTTTCTTGAATAATATATGGGTTTCTTTTAAAACACTAAACAAAATTGTCTGATACATTATATCTGAAATATTTTCTAATCTGTTGCAATCATATCTGGTAAAATTTGTATCTTTTTGAATGACTTCTATCTCAATATTAACGTTTTTTCATTAGCTGAACTGTTATCAACAACATCTATTGACTTCCTTTATTCTTTCCTTTCTCTATCTTTTTCTTTTCCTTTTATTTGTATTATTTAATTTTGATATTTTACTCCTCTTCGTTTTTCTCTTCTTTTTTTTCTTCCTTTTCTTCAGGGAAGGGATGATTTTTTCTTTTATATTTCTCTTTCTTCTTTCTTTTGTTGATTTCTCATCCTCTTCTTTTTTTTCTGGTTAACCTGCATATGTTATTATTTTTCTTTTCCTTTTATGGAACTTTATATTTATTTATTTATTTTCCTTTTATGGAATTTCTTCTTATGTCTTCGCAAATTTTTAAAAATGTTAAATGAAATGATGTTACAGAGGTAGTACCTTTAAATAAAATCGTTTATAACCATCTATGTTCATCACCTGATGAGATGCTTTTGTTTAGGCATCGAAATAAATATGCAACTTTGAAGTGATTACTTGTTTGTTCGTATGAAACAATTTGTATTGAGCCCTATTTTACATTAATGTTATGAACGGAAACTTTGAATTCATATTCTTTTCGTTCTCATTACATTTTTAAATATATATATATTGATAATTTTTAAGTTAAAAATGGGTATTATATTGCAGGTTTTAGTAAAATTGAGTATTTATCAATGAACAACGAAATACTCCAAACGCAAAGAAAATTAAAATTAAGTATGGAAATTTGAATCTTAAAACTACATTAAGAAAAACTTTTCAAAATCATTCTTTGCGATTCCTACGTTGCAATATTCAATATGGCGCTGTATAGCATATCTCTGAGACAAGTGACGCATCAGCAATCTTGCTTTGAAAAATAGAAAACCTTTTTACTTAATGGAATATATCATCGTCCGATATATGGCCAAGAGAACAGAGCACCGTATAGGTGGTCTAAATGGAGACTGTTTAATAAAGGAAACATTGTCACCAGGTCTTCCATACTATAACCAAACTGCGCGCAAAAGGAAACCTTTTAAACTAATGAAAAACGCTTTCTGATCTGATCACAAGTTAGTGGTTCTAGCAATGTATCTATGAATTCAAAATACACTTCAACAATCTGAATTCCCTAGTTCCTTCACCCTCGCTATATAAGAAATATACAAACATAATAATAAAACAAGAATAAATACAAAGATGAAGAAAATTCTAGAGTGATATTAAGCTGCAGTCTTGTTAATAATTTATAATTATTTTAGATCGCTCTGTTTTCCATTTTCACTTTTACGTTATTCTCTTTCATGTTGTTTTGAATGTAAAAGTTAAATGATCCGTATAAAAGGAAAACTTTAAAACATTATCTTGAAATGCTTGTTTAAATGGAATAATTAGAGCCAAGATATGGCTGATGATTAAAACAAGAACTATTTTAATCACATCTGAAATACTAATTTACGTTAAGAATACTGGATAGAGAACTAGTAAAAATCAGGATTATCGAGGAATTGACAATAATCTTTTTCCTACTTAATTTGTTTATCAACACAATTTAAAATATTATATCAAAACTAGAATTTCTGTAAAATTGTGCAAAATTACAACATATCATTTTTTTTTATATTTTAATTTTGATAAGTTAATGAATTGTAATCCACATTGCGTGTTTTAATTTTAAAAACCTTATCGAATGCAACTCGATTTCATCGAAGATAACGGAATGTATTCATCGAAGATAACGGAATGTATTCATCAATAAAATCCTGTCAACAAGCTTCAATTCTTCCTATTTAATCACACTGTACATTTAATTATTTTGAATGGTGCACGCAGCAAACAAAATATACAATCGTGTTTATATATTAAAAATGTTTTCACGACATGTACGAAGAATATACTACTTGAGATTAAATAAGAAAATATTCAACATTGCTTTGGATTGATGATGCTGTCCCAATTAAACGGACTGATGGACTAAATAAGCGAAAGAAACCATTGCACATAGGCATATTTCTTTTTCTTTTCTTTG
The DNA here is from genome assembly GCA_903632075.3 of Acanthosepion pharaonis. Lineage (NCBI taxonomy): Eukaryota > Metazoa > Mollusca > Cephalopoda > Sepiida > Sepiidae > Acanthosepion > Acanthosepion pharaonis. Next base: position 1,401,485 of record CAHIKZ030000156.1, read on the forward strand.
GCTGAAAAAATTTAATATCCAGAATTGACAGAATTTTCCTTCATTTCTTCACAATTTGTTCCACTCTTTTATTTCTTATTTCAATATGTTAACGAATCAATCTTTGTTATCTTCAAATCTTGATGATTTCAGATATTATATTTTATTTTTTTTAATGATATGCATACTTTGCAAACTTTCCCTTACTAAAATTTGAATACTAATTTTATTTCATTGTTGAAACAATTCATTTGATGCAGAAAAAGTAAGTAATTATTTTACGCCAGTAAACATCTCAAAATTTGCATTATCTACCCCAGCAAAAGCAATCCGTTTTCTGACTAATGTTGAAAATAGTTGACGTTTAATCTCTGTTGGCTTATGACAATCATATTCGTCGTTGTCGGCCTCAAAAATAATTTAAAATTTTGCTCTTCATTCGTGCATGACTTCATTTGCCATTAACAGTTATCTATCAATTGAAACAATGATTTCTTTCATTAAAAACAAAATCTATGACTTTATTAAGTTGTGTTCTGTCTAGCAATTAGATTCTTGAAAGCTTTCAATACACAATTTACCTAGAATTGCGAAAAACAAATACTATATCATTAATGTTTAAAATGTACATTTAATATTCTATTTTTTATAATTACTAGAAATAATTAGTTTGGGAAGACGAGAACTAAAACAAAAAGAGAACGTCATAGAGTAGCGGTAAAGCCAGGAGTTAACAAAAAGTAGAACCGAAAAATATACTATCTCAAAATGCGTTAAAATAAAAAAAAATTCTCGGAATATTTCTATCAGAAATCGATATAAAATAAAGAAACGGTTATTATAATCGATAATAGTATATATATATATATATATATATATATATATATATATATATATATATATGAAGAAATATACTCTTAAGGTGTGCTATATTTATGGGATAAAGTGCTCAAAAGCAGAGATAGATCGTGTGTAAATATATAATTGAACATTGGAGTCAACACTTAGAGGCGACAGTCTGTTTCATGCTAGACGCAATCGTCAGGCCACTACGATTGTGTCTAGCGTGAAACAGACTGTCGCCTTTATATATACTCGCAGACATATACACACATATATATATAAATATACGGTAAAGCTTAAAAGAAGTTAAATGGTTAAAATATAAAATAAAGCGAAGTCTCAATGCAAAATTTGGCACAGTTTAAATACAATATGATATAATAATATTATTAATACAATAATACCAAAATTTGATTCTCAGAAAGTCATGGAATAACAGCATCAACCGCCACATAAAACATGAAATCAATAGTTTTGCTCCAACTTATATAATCCTAGGGTAGCAGGTATCTATTATATCGGGCGTACGTTTTTAATTAAATACTTATTCCTATATCTACATATGGCCATCAATTTATTTTCTCTTATTTTACAGCTGGTTTCCCATCCGCTGTATAATTAGTTGTACAATTAATAATTTTTCACTTAGGCACAAATTACAGCCATCTCCAACCCTGTTTTATGTTCTGTCTTTAGGCTGTATTCTCCATTTATGGCGCTTCTTTTCGGCTGCTAATTTCTTCCCAATAAAAAAAAGAGTGGTGCTACCTTTGTTTTTCACAGTCATGTTATTGTTGTAGAAGCGTCTTTTCCATTCTCCCAAGGCATCTCCTATGTAGTATTTGGGTTTCGCCTCTAAGAATCACCTCATCTTCAATAAGATCCGTTAATAAATACGCTCTGTTCAAAGGGAGTGTCTCTTTTAATTTGCAGTTATACCTGCGGGATACTTCACACGTCGCCATTACTTTTCTATTATGGTTTATCTTAACTGTAGATCAGTTAGAGTTAACAACTGAAATTTATTTTTTGGAATAACTTTTCAACTTTAGTGAATTGGAGAGGAGTTTATCAATTAAATTTAGAAACTCAAGGGTTTCTGGTAGAGATACTACTGAGAATGAAGTTAACTCACTTCGTACATCATGAGTTACTTCATTTGAAATGTCTGTTTATTTCTTTTCAGTAAAGAGATTTTATTGATTGTTGCTGGTTTTACAGGATACACCGAACATTTGCGTTTATCATAGCGTTTGCACTGAGAGTATTCAATGTTATCAGAATGATACCTAGATAAACAGATAGAAACGAATAGGTTCAGAGAACCCGACATAAAATGTTTCATAATAAAATTAACATTTCTGTTGATCTAATTTCGTTGAGCACAAGCATACATATCCGAAACATTGGTTGGGATTTGATTAGGATTAGTTTTACCGCAATCCCAGTTTGAAACTTGAAGCCATTATGAACGGAGATCAGAATGGCTGCAAGTTTTACGCATGTAACTGCTGAAGATTTATAAAGTATGGAGTATTTATAAAGCAATGATGAAAAATCCGGAAATTCAACCACAATTTAAAACATAAAATAAATTTCGTTTGATATTTTTACATTTAATATTTTAAAAGGGAGCTTTTTCCTTACATGTGTCATATATTACTGAAAAAAATTCAAATAATTATTACGATTTAAGTTATAATCAACGTCTTCTTTAATATTTTAGCCCTCTTGCCCTTTGCCCTATACAAATATATTTCCCTCAATAGTACATTACGTGAACTGATGAACTGTAATAAGGGTTCAGTTCGACATTCCAAACACCTGAAGAAGGCCGGAGCGCACAACGGCCGAACTGTTGTAATAAATATGGCGACAAAGATGGGGACAGTAGTCGGAATATTTTATATAGTGTACAAAATACATCTCAGAGATACAGTCATATATATATATATATATATATATATATATATATATATATATATATATATATATATATATATATATATATATATATATATGCCTGTTTTTCAGAGTCATGTTTTTGTTGTAGAAGAGTTTTTTCCATTCTCACTCCTGTCTTTTCGCATCATATTCTTCCCACTTCTTTTCCCTACTTAGGATGATGATCTCGTTCATTGATAACTTAAGAGGCTTTCTTAATGTATTCCAGTTTCAATTACTGATTCAGTCTAAGTTATTATATCTTTTTATCTATCAGTATTCATCCCCTTGTGTGTTTTGCAAATTTGAGTCTGTTGGGGAGTATTTCTTTAATTTATTTTTATTTCTGTAAATCTATATGCGTTTACATATGGCTGGAATGTGGTCGCTTCCACAATCGGCACTTGTATGAGTTTTATAAATTAGAACGGCATTCCTTAAAATTGTGTTGTTTCATATTTAATCTAGTTTTTCATGTCCGTTCCTTTAGTTCTCCAGGTTCACAAGCTTCTTAAATGTTCTGAAAACCGTTTATTGGTTATTATATGGTCATTTGTTTGAAACCTTGGGCCAATTTTCCCAGCGGTCGTTACGGAATCATTATCCATATTTCCTAAATATTTCCCCGTTACGTTCCTTTCCAACTTTGGCATTTATATCTCCCACGATGATGGCAATTTCAAGAGATCTGTTTTGACATTATCTATTGTGCTGCAAAACTGATCATTTACTTCTGTGCTTCAATCTGTTGGTGTGTATGGTTACTAGCAGACTTAATATATTAAACTGATTGATTTTTTTTACCTTAACTAGAATAAAACACACAAAGATTTGCCACAATCATGGAATACATTTGTCCATGGAAAGATCTAGTAAAAGTCCTGGGATAGTTTTTCTTTTTTTTTTTTTTTTTTTTTATCACCGCCTGCATATAAGAGCCTGTATCAGTCGATTAAGAATTTCCATTATTTGGCAACTACTTTCACATATCACGAGGGTAATTGTTTTAATCTTGATGCTATGTATTTATATTCCAATTCTCGGTCAATGACTGAAATAATTAAAAGCCAATGTCTTAAACACTGAATTCAAAGGCAAACATAATCTAATCATTTTGGTGTTTGGTACGCCAAAATATTCTTTTCCTCTATTTACCTTATTCCTTTCTCAGAACATTTATAATACACACACACACACATATACATGCATACATGCATACACACTACACACCCTGACACACACCCCGACACACACACACACACACACACATATATATATATATATATATATATATATATATATATATATATATATATACTGAGCAGCAAACTTTATGCGCCGACAAGAAGGATTGAATTACTTTTTTTTATTTTTATTATTTTTTATAACGGCCGTTAATGTTTAGAAAGACAAGGCACATATAAGGCTTATGAAAAACTCTGGTATTGGTAGAAATGCGCAGGGGTGTAAATGCATATGTCGCTTTAAAAAATATTTTTTGTAATCATTTCTCTTTTTTTTTCCAAAATCTCTCTTCTATATTACTCAGTCCAAGAAAGTATTTAGTGGGTGAGGTTTGATCCAAATGGATGCAGATTAAGTCAGTACTGTTAAGCGTTTAGAGCACTCCAACTACGCACATGCAGAATAATTGATTGATTTATTGATACGTTTTCTACTTAAAAAAAAAAAAAAAAAAAAAAAAAAAAACACAAAAATCTATGGGAGAAAAAACTATGAAAGTATGAAAATTCTTTTTAAGACCGGCAATACTTTTTCGGAAAATTATTACCAGGAATACATTTTTGAAAAAAAATATTACCTGTAATACATTTTTGTAAAAATATTACCAGCAATACATTTTTGGGAAAATTATTACCAACAATACATTTTTGAAAAAAAAAAAATATTACTAACAATACATTTTTGGAAAAAAATATTACCAGCAATACATTTTGGGGAAAATTATTACCAACAATACATTTTTGAAAAACAAAATATTACCAACAATACATTTTTGGAAAAAAATATTACCAGCAATACATTTTTGGGAAAACTATTACCAACAATACATTTTTGAAATAAAATATTACCAACAATACATTTTTGGAAAAAATATTACCAGCAATACATTTTTTGAAAAATTATTACCAACAATACATTTTTGAAAAAAAGAATATTACCAACAATACATTTTTGGAAAAAATATTACCAGCAGTACATTTTTGGAAAAAAAATATTACCTGCAATAAAAATCTTATCGGCATTAAATAACACATTGAGGTTGATTTTCCGTAAAACAACCCAAACCAAACCAACTAGATCATTATTATTTTTCAAGTAATTTTTACAATGTAAATCATATTCAGTAAATAACCAGTAAAAAAGAATTGATGGGCAATAGAACACGAATCAATCCAAAACCTATTTTCCTCGTTGTTGACATATACTATCTATATTATTTTCAGCATCATCTTGTAAAACCACTTCTCTATTGCTTCGAGGTTCTCTCTCATCTGCCTGCTGTTCGGTTCCTTTTTCTTTTTTCTCGCTAGTGTTTCCTTTCTCACTATTTTTGTTTATATTTGGGAAGACATATTTCTCGATTCCAATGCTCCTTAGAACATTTGTGCAAAATTTTTAGTCATCTGTCACCATAAACAAATTTCTTTATTTGCTTGATTATGGTGTCTCCATTATGTAGCTCAATGGACTGTGTTTTTCGCAGACGACCATTCCTCCAGTTAAGAATCCTTGTTAATATGTTTCATAAAAAGTTTATCTTCCGAATTTGTAACCAAAACAGTTTCATCTTCATATCTTATTTGCTAAGCTTATGTCCGCCAATAATAAATGCCATATATATTATTTTCTTTAAATTTTTTACACTGTATCGGTTATATAAATCCGTTGAGAAAACCTATCTCTATCTTACCCCATCTCTCTTTTTTTTCCTTCCTTCAACACGTTTTATTTTATCCGCAGTATTTTTCAGTATCATGGTCGGGATTACTTTAATACATTTTCCTAATCAAGCTTTCCTATCACTTAAAATAGGTCTTTGTGTCATAAAATACTATATGCATTCGTGTAATTCATGAAACGTCCGTGTAGGTCGGTAGGGATATTATTATTATTATTATTATTTTTATTATTATTATTATTTTTATTTCCTTTGATTTCTGTCGTTTACACATTTCTTTCCGGGTCCCGCACATGAACCTAAGGTAAGAAATGGCATCATGACAAAAAAAAAATTATATAGGTAAAGCCCTTCGTAAAGTGTGGGCTGTACTTGTCAGAAAATTTTTTATATCTCTTTGAGGCATGGACTTCCAGGAATCTTTTCAAATAGTCTACTGCAATCTTTTCCAACCAGTCCTAGGACTCCAACTACAACAGGGATTGTTGATGTTCCCATATGCCACATTTTCGAGATTTCTATTTCAAGTTCCTTGTATTTTGACAGCTTTTTGAATATCTTCAAAGATACATTGCAGTCAGCAGAGACTGCCATATCAATAAGGAGGCACTTGTTTTGTTTTTGGTCGTTAATAACAATATCTGGGCGGTTGGCCTTGATTGTTCTGTCTGTTATTATTATTATTAGAAAAATAAAAATGAAATATAAACAATTAATTATTATAATTATAAATATAGTAAAATAAAATAAAACAATAACAGTAAAACTTTGTATAAAATAAATTACATAATAATTAAAAATAATAAAAATACTCCTAGCAAGCAACAAAAACTGATCCTACCGGAAATACAGCCATCCAGCCAAAAGCCGTTAAATTCAATCTCTTCACCCGAATCCTTGTTACGGGCAACACCTGTCTGATTTCTATCTGTGACAAAGGCTTGTAATACTACGGAGTAAATATCTCCCTTTTATCACATATGCCTCAGAGACCAATACACGTAAAGTATGAAAGTAACATACAATTTACCATGATTTCCTGTTATTTTCTGCACGTTTATTTCCTGGCGAGTATGTTTTATCTCTGTGAACACATGGCTAATTTCTACTCTATGTATGTGAAACCCCACAACATTATTGTGACCGCGTATAAGAAAAAAAAGACTTTTTCCGCACGATTTGCTCACTGTGAAAGTACTTTCATCGTAAAGATGCCATGTCTTTGACGTACCCTAGCAAAGTCACAATGTAAAATTACCTAGCGCTCTATACATCATCGAGAGTTCTCATTCATTTCACTTGGTTTCTATGATATTATTATGATGGTAGATCGTCTGGTGCTTTACAGTATCCCTAAACTGTCTTATATTTTAGCCCAAGATGCTGGCTATAAATTGGAGATGCCAGAATCAACAAAGTATTAAATTTATCGGGGGCGTGTTTCAAACGTGTGACGGAATATTTGACATAGAAAACCGAGGATACATTGGAATGGTAAAACATTAATTTGAAAAGCGAAACAATGTAGTAAGAAACAATTTTACATCAGAAACAAAGAAGACATTGCCAAAATATTATGTAATATGAATCCCCCTATACTGCAGTGAATGCTGAACAATTTCCACATAGATGATAAGGAGACCTAACGTCAAGGTGATGTGGATCTACAGAAGTATCCTGGGAGCAATATGCATGTAGTTTGTCAGCATCCAGCAGGTTTTAGTGAAAAACAATACTGACACTTAGAATCATAAAGAGGTAGTTGACATAGACGCAGAATTAGAATAGAGAGGTAAACACGAGACATACTGAAAAGAAAAGCAGAGTGAATTACCGAGGTTGAATAAAAGAATGTTAGAACAATTATTGGAAGAATTAGAAATCAAAGAATAATAGGTATTACAAAGAATATGAGATTTTTGAGTTTGGTTTGGTTTGGTTTGGTTTGGTTTGGTTTATTTTTTTTAACGGCATATCAGCCTCAATGGGTTATTAATATGCCGACGACATTTTTAGGAGAGGTGCGTATGAATAGAGTATGTATTATTCGGTTTAGATTGGTTTGGTTTATTTTGTTTAACGGCATATCAACATCAATGGGTTATTTAATGCCGACAACATTTTTAGGATGGATTCGGATGAATAGAGTATGTATTCTTTGGTTTAGATTGGTTTGGTTTAGTTTGTTTAACGGCATATCAACCTCAATGGGTTATTTAATGCCGACAAAATTTTTTATTGCTGGTAATATTTTGTTTTGTCAAAAATCGGTTTCTGGTATAATATTTCCTTTACAATTGTATTGCTGTTAATAATTTCCCCAAAAAAACGTATTGCTGGTAATAGTTAACTATTTGCCCATAGCTGGGACCTTAACAGATGCTACCACACCGGGTCAGGGTGGACCTGGAAACACCAGCAATCAAGAGGCGGTTCCACACTCCTCAAATCTTCCAGATCAGAGACCTTGCTGCTGGACGTAGTTTAACGTCGTACTTAGGACGCGGAACGTAGTTAAACGTCTTACCCAGGAAGAACATTTTTGAGAGCCATTATATTCGGATTTTTGAAGAAACACGACACCCAGTATAAAAAGAAAACATATCTAACCTAACACAGTCCCATCAAATCCGAGTGAGTTTTTCCTGTTCACGTTGGCAAAAACTGATTTTACATCAGATTTCAATATTTCAGATAGCTTGATTTTTTTTTTATTGTAGTTCCTCCTCTTTGTTTAAAGAAATCTCCGAAGCAACAGTTCCATCTCTGAAGAATTTTTACTGTGGTTTTAAGTAAAGATTCGGAAGACAACGTTTACATGTCTTTGACAAAAATGTTTTAATGCCACTCTTAAGGAATATCGGATATTATTTCAATTTCTTAATGTTTCAGTATAAATAATAATATACTTTTATGTGTAATTTAAAAACGAATAAATGTTATAAAATAAGTTTTAATTATGCAATCTTTCAGATGTGTTACTGTATAGGTATGAATATATGTATTCCAACCCGGGGAAATTACTTTAACTTTGGTTTTCCGGATGAAAAAAACGAAGAAGAAAGAACCAACTCTGATGAATTTATATTATATTTGATATCTGTTGGCCATCGCGACTTCTTTTAGTCAATTCCTGATGGAATTATTTTGTCAACAGAATTGTGATGAGGAAATTCCTCGCTTCAGTAATTTCAGTTAGATTGTGTCACAATTGGTTGATCACACGATCACGTGATGGCTACGCCTGTGATTAGAGATTCCCGCAATGATACTATTAAATGTACGAGCGGTTACAATCACTGTTTGGACAGACAAACGATTAGGATATTAACACTAGCAGGCGTGTCCACATACGCAAAGAGTTTTTTTTTTATCATTATTAATTTTCCCTATACGCGTATTTATCACTTCATAAATATGTATGTATGTGATTTGGCTCAGGATTCTGAGAATAACTTCCGTTTCTTAATTGGCAATGATTTTTTATATTCATAAATGTTTTTCTTATATATATATATATATATATATATATATATATATATATATATATATATATATATATATATATATATATATATACTCGTTGAACTTAACCACGATTAAATATTTGAGCAGATTCTCTTTGTCGGAACGTTAACTTAAATCCGGAATTTAGAATGTAGATGACATCTTGAAATCATTAAGGCCCCATATTGTTTACGGCTGCCAAAACTAACTTGCAATGGTAGACAGGTAAATATATTCCCCTGTTTTATAGCGTATAAAGACATTTATATATATATATATATATATATATATATATATATATATATATATATATATATATATATTTGAGAACATCGTAATTGATCGTAATGAATGGAAGATAACATGCTACTATGGAATCAAGAACAAGGCAGCATCAAACATTGTCAAGCTTCGTCAAACTAGGGAAACGAATAAAATTTCTGCTTCTGTTCCAGCAATATACTCCAAGAATCCACACTCTTGCACAATCTGTGGACTTCTTTGCAAATCACTAGCGGGACTGAAGTGTCACTTGCGACTCACACACAAGGTTAAATAAACAAAGTTGTTGGAACCTCATACGTCGAAACCGACGGGAGAGTCCATCATATATATATATATATATATATATATATATATATATATATATATATATATATATATATAAGGTCTTTATACGTTAGGCCATAATGTTAGATACAGACCTAAGATTATATCATGTGTCTTAGATCTGAAGTATTAAATAGCCTAATTTTCATCGAAACGCGATAAAGTACCAATACTACTATTAGTCTCGTCCTTCCAGCAGTACTTGTCATGCACTGACTACATCTTCTTCACTGGCGTAAGGTGTCTCCAAAAGAGAAACTTAATAACCTAAACGGAATATACTCATAGACCATTATTTACATAACCATACCAAATTAAATGCCCAATTTTTGCATTTAAATTCCAGTATAAAAAATTAACTATAGAGTCAAGTGTAAACACAATCAATTGTAGCGTTTTGATTTGTGTAGAAACTCGAGAAAATTTTACATATAGACTCAAACATAAACAAAACATATATTTTTCTATGAATTCAAGTATATACACAAGTTTTACATATTGACTCAAGTATTATCACAATCCACATTTGCTTGTAAACAGAAGAAGAAACACGAAAAACGTTTACCTCTAGACATAAGATAATTACGACTAACTTTTACTTATAATGACAACTAAGACCATGACCAATGTTTACAAGCTGACTATAGTAAAAAAAAACCCACTAAGGTTTACCTATAGAACAAAATGTAATTAAAAATACTTCTATATTATATCAGCAACCGAAATGCCTGGAAATACTTCACTAACTTTCAATAACTCTATATTGGAGACAATATTGAGACAAATCCTTAAAAGAAACTTGTTATTCCGACTCACTGATTGGCTAATTTGTTTTTGGCATTTTGTGGCTTATTTAAAGCGAGCAAATATTTTTAGACTGTAAAATTATTTTTGAGAAAATGATTCACATATTCACGCCGTACTAATTGGAACTCGGCTCTCTGATTTCCAATTCATAGCCTGAATTTTTTTAAATTCATACAAGAACATGTTTTTCATCGTACTTTAGCCCCGAGCTGCCTGTATGCTGACCAAGATGCAAGTTCATCATATGTTGTTAAGAAAACAACGAGTGAACATAAAGAAAATCTTTTGCTAATAGTATCTGAGAAACTTATTAAAAAAAGGAAAAACACTGAAAGAAATTTCGAAATGGGCAAAGCGCTCTTAGGCGGTGATGGAAAAATTGCTCCAGGAAAAATGACCATTTAAAGAGAGAAGAAAATAAGAAATTAATGAACAGTGACCATGACGATGAATTTTTTTTCCTGAAAAAATCAATAGATACTTATCAGTTTCGATAAAGTTTATTCAAAGAAGAAAGACTAGCAATTCTACTTAGTTTCATTCCACCGAGTGCTACATATACATGTAACAATAATACATTTTATGGTAAAATAAAACGTTTTCGATTTTAATTAAGGGAATTATACAAGTTGATTGTTATATTTATTGTCAAGTTTTTACATATATTTACAATTCAAAATTGACACCCTTTAATTTTACCATAGCCCTTAATCTCTTCTTAACTGAAGTATATGACTGTTTCGCCAACTCTTTGCTCAAATGTGCCACAAAGTCATAAGAGCTTATTTTAGATATACCACGTTTGTGTATAAGATATATGAAATCTCATTTTCTAATATGGACAATAGCCATAGAATTAATATCAGGGCATAAATCTGACCTATCCATAAATCTATGGAAATATTTATTTGGCTGTCTATGCACCTGATCCATCTTCAATAAGGCATAGCGACATCAAAATGTGCCTGACATCCAAAGCAACATATTTTTTCCCAAGATAAAATCTGTTATTCAATTTCACACCTTCTTCAATGAGCCCTAAGTAAGATTTTGAAACATCAAAAGTAACAGCAGCAAAAACAATGACAACAGTTGGTTTCTGTTGCTCGAATAATTTATGACACCTTACGGATAAGGTGGTGTGCCTCCAGAGTAAAAAAAATGAAAAAAAAAAAACTATGTCTGTGTTACATTGCATCTCTTACAAAATTGTGTTACCTAACTGTTTCTGCTTGGAGGCACTTGAGAGCAGTGGTGGCCATAGAATCTTGGATGATTTTTTTCCCCGATATCCATTTTCAAAATCTTCCTTAGTGACATCTCCGAAATATCCAGCTCTTTTACCATCTTCTTTATGGGTTTTCCTCTCTTTGATTTCACTCTCTTCTTGAAGTCTTCAATGGGCCTCCTGGTATGAACTGAACATTTTATTCCTGTTAATGGAATTTGAGAGTTGTTTTTCTTTTCCACATAATAAAAACAGTTTTCAGCAAAAATAAAAAACATATTTAAAAACATTTGTCCGCAAATATTCAACTATTTTATCACTTCACAATTCTTCAGACCAGCCGTTTTCAATGCGAAATATTAATGACGTTTGGTATGTGCCGCCCTATTTTGATTAAGCTGTGAATAATAAAAAAAATGAACGAAAGCCTTACGCAACATTTCAAAACTACTTTTAAAAATACGCATCTTTTAAATTATTTTTAAATAATGGGTCAATATTTGTACTACAGACAATATAATACTGAAAAAGGAAATGCAAATATGGGGCGAGTTTTTATATGCGGCCAAATATTTTATATTTTATACTGATATGATACCTGTAAATATGAGATCGAAGAGCAATACAGGCCAATTGTAGTAATAAAATAATACATATAAGAAAGATGAAAACACTGGATAAATTATACTCTTGTGCAAATTAATTGAAACAAAACGAATAATTCCATTATTATTTATTTCTTCGCATTTTGCTAATGAAACATGACTCATTGCACATGTAAGTACTTCGTATGTCCATTTAATGTAGTCGTTACTTGCACATTGACCAGAGATTTTCGATTAGATTTAAATCAGGAGTTTCCGGACCAATCTACAGTACTTGATTTGATCACTGGCAATACTTGCCAGTGTGCTCTTGCGGCGTTACAAGATTCGTACGCTTCCTTGGAATAACATCCATCGCAAACAATGGCCGTAGGACAACTAATCGACAGTCGAGACAATAGTGTCTAGGCGTGATAAAAGTCTGATGCAATCATGGACGAGAAAAATACTTTCAAGGCCAAACAAATTTTATCATACACCCTGAAAATAGATTCACATTACTGCACACCTGCAAATGACCTAATCCGAGGAAAAATAGAAATCGATTACACCCTATCATTCCAGTGGGTCTACAACTGACCTTATGGTAAAAGAAAGGAAATTAGAGCGGTTGATCAATTAATTTGCACAAGCATGTAGTGTATAGTACAACGGTCATATCAGTGGGAAGTTTGTATGCAAAATATAGTGTAGGTATAATATCAGTTTTCATTTACTTCCCTTTCGTAAATTAACTCTCCAAGTTTGTTTTTTTGTTTGTTTTTTTTTTCACCTCTGCCGTGGCCAGGTATAGAATTCATAATTCCTTGCATGATGTAAATTTTTGCATCCCTTTAACCAGCCCTTTTATTTACTAAAGTGAATTAACTGAAACCCGGCATATCCAGAAAAAAAAATGGAACGTGAAACTAGATGAACCTTCTCGATGAACTAAATAAATGGTTCGGTTCTAAACTTATATCACCTGATCAAGGTGCGAGCTCACAACAGCCGAAACATCGTGAATATGACAATAAAGATGAAGACAACAGTCCGAACAAAGTAAATAGTGTAAATAGTTACAAAACCTCATCTCAGGAATATAGACAAATCCTGAAAAAGGATCGAGTCTACAATCACTGAAATGTTGTGAATATGACAATAACGATGAGGACAACAGTATATAGTTACAATAGCTCATCTCAGAAAAATAGACAGATGTTAACTGACATTCTGGCTTAAGATATAAAAAATTAATTGAAGTCAGAAAATTTAAAAGATTGTAAGACTTTTTTGTGATAATAATTTTTTAGTGATTCAATTCTTACTAATTAAATTAATAGGTGTGTGGAGAAAAGGTGGATTTATAACTTTCACAGGAGTATTTTCTCGTAGGTGAGTATAATGAACTCAATTGGAATTTTATCTCGATTCTCCGATTAAATTTGCTGTACCAATGTCCATAAACAAATCTTGCACATCTAACAAAACAGCACTATGTATTGCCAAAAACTGACCCATCTATGTACTGAGCAGGCTCGACGTTGCTTAACTTCAATAATCACACTGAAACAAGTGTTTCAACGTACTGTAAGTGTAAGCCTATCAAGAGAAACGTATGAAAGCAGGAAACAAAACGTGGAAATGGGAAAAATGTCGTCAATGTTTCCTTGGGTACATAGATATTTGTGTAAATTCAATTAAAATTCTAGATTTAGAATTCTTATTTACAAATCAAGAAGGAACTCAAGACTTGGAAATTATCAATATAAAATTGTTTGAACATTGACTGCGAAGAATGTCATAGTAAATCCATTAAATAATCGAAAACACCAAAATATTTCTCAAAAACCACCTGATTCCCCTATCATGAATACTTGAAATTTAAGAGAAATAATTAACTAATATCTGAGGGAAGACATCATACTTTGTTGTTATCAAAAGAGACAGTCGAAGTCTTGTGCTACTTATTGGAAATATGATGATCAATCAGCCAAATGAATTCAGCTGTGCAATTTAACTGGAGAAAACGTAAAGTGTGACAAAGAATTTCGAGCGTGCGTGGGAATAGAAAAAGATGCGTTCTAAAAATTCAGGAAATAATTAAACCGTTTACATACCATTAGAAACTAGAATAAAAAGATTACTCCACTATCGCATCTAATCTCTTCTATGAAATGAATGTCGAACAATTTCCTTGTAGACACCGAAGTAATTTAAACCAGGCAGAAGGCTTTCTATTGACAAATTCTAAGAATATCTCGGGTATAAAATATAATTACATACTAAGTCTTTAAAAAATAGGAATCATAATGAATCTTAAATATTTACTGTCGTAGCGACAGTGGGCATTTCTGAGCCATATAATGATGATATTTGAGAATTGGTTGACTGATTTTGCTTAGCGGCATATCAAATTCTATGGCTTATTTAATGCCTTAATCTGAATCAAAATGATATATACACATCCAAGTACCCTAAGAGACTTTCCCTTGTTCAAATTTAAATTTAATTTAAACCAAAGGAAAGACTTAGGGGTAGTATAGACCCCCGGGGTCCCTTTTGATCTAAATGATCTTGCTGATGTGACATCCATTTGATTTCGCCTTCAATATTTTGGATAGGAATCATTCCTTTGTTCAAATTTAAATTAAATTTAAATCAAAAGGGAAAAAAAATTCGGTGGGGATGTTTCGGGTTTTTTTTGAGTTTACCCATCGGGAAGCCCTTTGATCAAAATGTAATATATTTATCCATGTACCCTGGGTAATGTAGTTTCATTATATATATGGTAATGGGAGTCTCCAAAACACTAGTAGCTGATCTTTAACAAACAAAGAGACAAACAGATTCTACAACTTTATATATATAGATGTATTTGTTGTGACCTGTTTACGGGCCGGAAAGAAAGACAGGGAAGACGAAGTTTGGTTGAAAAAGTATATTGAAGATATATAAAAAAAAAACTATAGTGCTAGTAATAAGTAGATAAGCACTGTGTCTACTACTCCAATCCACTTCACACTCTCCTATCCGACTCTCTCGCAGTTTGTATTTATGAGAGAGGAAGAGCTCATTCTACTGTAGGAGGGTTAACACAACAATATTTCTGGTATTTTTAATATAAAAAAAATATTTTTATACATTTACAGTGACTTATTTTTGTTGTTGTTTGGGGAATTATAATTGCCTATAGTTGGGACTACCACTCTGGTCAGTGTGGACTTGTGAACAACATCAATTAAGAGGTAGTTCCATGCTCCGCATATCGTTCGATCATCCGATCAGAGATTTTGCTGTCGGATATGTTTGGTGAATTAAACGCTTACAGGACATAATGAAGTCAAGGAAAACAGACATAAACCTATTTAACACTCATGTGTCAATGCATTACAGAACTAGGATAAGTAGGGATAGAAAAAGGTTATAATTTACATAGATCCCCCAAATCTATAAATGATGTGATTAAGTGTTTATCTAGTATCTTCAAGGTGTGAAAACAATTCCATCGACAAGTTCCTTAAAAACAGGCTTCCACATCAAAATATATTTGGCAAGAGTTTCATTTTCTTCTAAGAAAAATATGTAATAGCTTTGCATGTGTATATTCGTTTATTCTTTGTTTTTAAGCCGTCAAAAATAAATAGATAATTAGAATACCTGGTAAGGTTTCACTTATATTAAGTGAGTAGATGTAAAATATTGGGGAATTATCAACAGCAGAGTTAGACAAGAAAGCACGTATAATCTTTGACATGATCGTCCAGCTAGAGAAACTCTGTGCTTATGATTGCATATCGATGCGTATTCGGCCACTATGTTCAGGTCCAATTATACATAAACGCATATATCTGGCTTGAAACCAAAACTAAGGAGAAGACAATCAATATGATCACACAGAAAATAAAAGGCATGTTATTGAAAACGTTTGTCAAGGTCCTTAATTGCACCGGAAAATGAATGCATCTAGCTTTGAATATGGCAAGATGTCAGCAATCTTTACGTATCAATTTACACCGATGTTCTCGCGGAAAGGAAGTACGTATAAGACAAAAACAACATCAACAACAACAAAAATGAAAACATGGATGATATATCTATGCACGTGTGAAGATTTTCGGTCGAAGCTAAACCAGAAATATATATATATATATATATATATATATATATATATATATATATATATATATATATATGATTGGATCGTATTTTACGATTACAATGGAATAAATTGTGACCATGGAATATTAGTGTTTAAGCCTTTTTTTATTATATATATATATATATATATATATGTATTTTACACACACGCAGATATATATGTGTGGGGGTGCACATGAGAGTCTATATATGTATTTATAAATATCCTATGATTTTTTTTATTGAGCAATAATTTTTATTCAAACATCCGATATTTAAATTTTACAAGAAAAGTTTCCATTTTCAGTGCTTGTTTAGGGAATATGTTTTACATAGGTATGTTATTTATTTTCATGCCAATTTCCTATGAAGTACTTAGAGGGTACATATCGTAGGGAAATTAATTGTATTTTTTCTTCTAAATGTCCCCCATATATATATATATATATATATATATATATACAGAGAGAGAGGGAGATACAGGTTCTAAAGAATGAATGAAATATTTTTAATGCGACGTTTGTATTTCTTGAGACTAATTAAAAGTAATTTATTCATCTCAGATCCCACATGACAGATAATATGATAACGAATGGAACAAAAGATGCAGTCTTTGTTGCAATATGTTCGGAACATCGATTTAGAAATTGCCAACTTTCTAAATGGTGCAATCACTTTTGTACACAAAGTTCGGATGAAATTGAAAGCCTCTGGCAGGAACGTTTCAACTGATTCAAAGAGCAAAAATACATTTTAAATAGTAAAGGCACCCAGCAGGTTCAATACCTTACCAATGCTGATCCTAGAAAATCAATGAAGCCATCGCATAAGAGCTTCGGGCATCGGAGTAGATTATCAGAACTTATTATTCGATACAACCCGTATGTACTGAGGAAAAGACAAATGGTATTTACATTGCCAAATGCAAACCGTTTGATCAGTTGCAAGCGGTTATTAACGATGTTATATACCCTGAATAGGTTGTTATGCTTTCGTCCTTTGATTAAATAAAATGACCAAAAATCTAATACACGGTATGGGAGATGGTTACGAGTAGATCGTTCCTCGGATATCAATCGGGAGATGCTCAGCAAGGTTTCAACAACTATGATGCTTTCAGGGTGGGGGCGTGAATAACAAAGGTCACGTCCAGCAGTATCAGATATTCCAAAGTGTCCTCCTAGAATTAAAGCTTTGGAATTGGACTGTTGTTAAACCTGAATGAAGTATACAGTGGAAGGCCGAAGGTTTTTCAACAAGGTTTCTAAAAGCTGAGATAAAGAAAATATAGGTGTCACACAGTTTTTAAATTAGGGTAACACCAAAATTGTGGAATTCAAACTACCCAGATTTTAAAGTTGCCATGATTCAGGTGATGCGGTGCACCAATTCTCACCAGAAATGTCTGGATTTTTATAGGTTAGAATTAATTAAATTACTAAATATTTCTTCAAATAGACTGATTCGTTTTCTGGGCTTATCAATTCTTTTGCAGGTTATTTGAATCCAGATTTAGATTGTGAGAATTTGCGGTTTTATTAAGATAAGGATTTAGTGATAGAAGTTTTACATCGCCATGAGAAGAAAATGAGATTTACACATTTCCCAAAATTGCTTGCGCGTAAGTTAATACAAAAAATACAACTGGAAATAGAACACGGCTCTCCGATCACCATTTAAACCACACGTACATCCAAGCTCAGAGTACCTCGTATTGCCAAGCGGCCACCCAACTAATTAATGACCAGGCTGGACGTTACTTAACTTCGCTGATCGTACGATCCTCAAATACTCCTTGCACACACACACACACAAACACACACACACACACACACACACACACACACACACACACACACGCACGCACACACTCTCTCTCTCTCTCTCTTCTTCCCATCTTTCCATCTATATTTTCTGTTTTCTTTTTAATTTGTAGGTTTGATCAATTGGATCGTGTTTACGATTCCAATATAAAAAAATTATAACCATGTAATTTTAGTGTTTGAGCCACTTATATTATATATATATATATATATATATATATATATATGTGTGTGTGTGTGTGTTTGTTGTTTGTGTATGTGTGTGTGTGTGTGTGTGTGTGTTTCGAATTGTATATATATATATATATATATTTATATATATATATATATATATATATATATATATATATATATATGAAAAATATTTAGCCATTAGCAATTTGTTTAGTGAACACTGAAAATCTTTGGAAAACGACGAATAAATTCATGTCTACATGAAAATCTTGGCATTTTTATGATTTACTAGTGTAACATTCTTGTTCCAAAAGGCGAAAAGCGTGGATCACACTGCGACTATGGAACACACTTCTCAATTAAAATTGATCTGCTGGAAATGCAATGAAACCTTTAAATAACGTCGACGTGACTTAATGATTAACCTTAGCTGAGTTTTGCATACGGTCAAAAGACGAGAGTATTTTAACTGTAGGTCTCAATGAAACAAACTTGCTAACGATTCGCACAAAGCATGCGACACAAAATCATGACAGTTTTATTGCTTCAGATATAAATATCTTTTGGGGATGCAAATTTATTTTTCAAGATTTAAGAACCTGTAGTGAAAGAAAATATTAAAATATGCTGTAATGTTTAATTCATAAATTCTTTGAATTTTTAGAGCTGCGGAGAGATTATCTGCTGTCGCCGCAAGAATATTTTTCATATACTTTAGTTAAACACGTGACACGTTTATTTGATAAATCTTGAGAATTTAAACGATAAATGCAAGCAGAGAATTGATATACAGTTAGTATTCGAAAGTCCAAGGAAGAAATTAAACCTCTAAAATTCGAAAATAAAAAAAAGCTTGTTGTCTTATTAAATTGAATTAACATTGTGAGAAATTTTAAATCAAATAATTATTATTAATAAATTAAATAACAGAAAATGCTACGTCATTCTCGGTAATTTTATTTTGGGTCAACTCAGGCATTAAGATTTAACACCGTTACCCTGGAGATAACCGCATTGTAAACATACATAAAACAATTATTCATCAAATTACACCTACATAAGTTTCAAGTCCAAATCTTACCTATATAGTCTCTAAAGAAAAAACTGTTCGCGCTCTTTTATGCCTCATCAATCTTTAGGAATTAACAATGGCAACTTCCTTTTGAAAAGTCATGAGGTAAACGCTTTTATGGGGCGAGCCTCATGGAATTGAGCTTAATTATAAAAAAAAGTCACATGTTTTATTCGATTTTGACTCTTCCCACGGGAGAGTATGAGTGTTTTAAAAAGCAACTTTCGCTCTAAGGGATAGAAAATTGCCCAGGTCTCCTCTGCGATTCCATTGACACCCTTGCTCACACATTTTTAATAGAATGAAAGCAGCTCGAGCTAAATAGGCGACCCCAAGTTCAGGGAACAATTATACGTCTTCTTGAACGGAATGTGACACATGATCCTGTTTAATACTGGAGTGTCGCACTTAGATGAGGCAAGGGAATATTGCTCAGCCCTCACGGAACTTTTCTTTGGAACATCTCAGTTAAACATATTTTCCTAAAATCCTAAGATAGAGCTGCGCATAATAATAGGAGTGCATAAAAAATGCAATTTAGCATATAACCATATCCCTAATCAAAATGAATAAGATATGGCTGTTTTTATGAGTAAAGTAGACTCATATAAGACTACGGATGAAAAATAGCGAACGGGTTCGACATTTCGCTTCGAGGCATGCCTCAGACGACAGGGATTTACTCCAGCTCTCATTCTCAGAGGAAATATTGCCTGTGTGGATAGTCCCCTTGAATTGAGCAAAAGAAGTGCTGTAAATGCACATAAAAATACGGCGTTATTCGGTAAATCAGACATTTCTAATTTGTTGGAATCGTTTTCCATTTCTGAGGCAATTCTTATTTGTCTATAAAGAATATGCCTCAGAATTGGCGATACCCGGCCGATGAGAGGATTAGAGATATAGCAGTGTTATAATCCTACTATCTGTATCTTGTAACATGCGATGCTCTTCAAGCGACTTTCGTATTGTTGTATGTTTCTACGAATATATAAGCGAATAAGCCGTCAAATACACTGGTATATATCTTTTTTGTCACATTGCGCATGTGTGAGTATCTTTGGATCCCATTACACTTAATATTACTGAATTATTTTTTTTCATTGATAACTGAATAAAACTGATTTACTGAATTTGGAATGAATAAAACATTGAGTAAATTTTCGAATTTTGATATAACCATGGCGTATGCTAGTAAGTAAAGTACAGAAACGTTATAATTACTAATGAATACACACGACTTAATATATTCATATATGTTCATGATAGTCCTGAGTCCCAAAAACGCAGCCGGAAATCTACAAATTAATATTGATGTTCAGTGAACTTTTTTGGCAGGTAAAACTAATAAAATTATTCTGTTAGAATAAAATACTTGATTAATCAAAATCAACACCGATTTATTTTATAACATTTCGTGGAATATTTGGCGTGATTTCATCGGCTTCTATCAAGAGTCTGTTACGCGTAAAATGTTTGTTGAAGCTCTGCATAATTTTAAATCTTTTTTGCAATAAATGACATGAAGAGTGACAACAGAAATGGAGATTAATGTTACAGAAAATGTCTGTGCATCCATAAGCGAGCTTCTGGGCATCGACGTTTACCCCAACACATAAAATTCATCCGCCTAATTACAGTTCATGAATCATAATTATACAAGCCATGTTTTAAAATTGGTTTTACGAAAGGAGACCGCTATTTTACTTTTTTTTTATCTTCTTGAGAAGGAAAGACTTTCACATCAATATCGATTTCTCAAAGCGTTTTTTTTTCCAGTCCTTTCGAAATTGTTTATCCTTACGTCATGGATGCAAACGACTTTTCGCGAGAGGCGTGTAAATGAGGATATATTCGTTTTTTGTATTTCACTACAAATGCACATTCATTCTCATACACTAATATAAAAAGATTAACTCCTTATAGAGATACATAGATTCGTACAGATTGATACACAAATATTTACAAGGTCTGTTCAGAAAGTATCTAGTCTCTGTGAATATGTAAAGAACTGGCTTTGCAACCTTGATATAAGTTTGGCATCAAAATGCAAAATGATTTTACTGCGTATGCCTCTACAGACCTATGCCTATAAGGTTGAAGGAACTGTCTATATTGATAATGATAGTATGTACATAATGTACACTATTAACATTATTCGAACTATTGACCTCATATTTGTTGTCATATTTATCTTTAAGAACACATGGCACAGTGGATTAAGGCATTGGTTAGATCCAGTGACAGGATTAATACCTGGTTATGGTATTAGAGAGGTGAATTAACAGAAGATAACTGACAAATGACATTCATTAGACATGACACGTGGAACTAGAATAGTCTACACCAGCGAGCGAAATGAAGGGTTCATTTCGACATTCGAACCGCCTGAAGAAGGCCAGAGCGTACAACGGCCGAAACGTTGTGAAAATATAGCAACAAAGATAAGGACAATAGTCCAAATAATTTAAATAATTCTGTTCAAAATAACACCTCATGGAAGTACTTTGTGCCAATATCGTATCACAGATATGGCAGCACCACTTTTTTCTCAAAATAGATTTCGCTATGAATATGCGCATTAGGATTTCAACTGTTCTTTTTTTTTTGGTAATTCTGTTCACACTATTCTCAGCATTCGTACTCAGATATTCAACCCTGTGATTACTCGACTTATGTTGATTACCGTTTACCAGGATCACGGTTTTAGAAGAAGACAACTACTTCAGTAAAATAGTTGAATAAATAAAACTGACAAACACCTCTACAATGCTGATAATTATGTTGGGAAGGCTGAATTCAAACAAAACCTAAGAATAGTAAGTAATAAATTAAAAATCGATAACTTTATCTAATGCTGTGTAATTAGGGTAAATATAATTGTTTATTGACGGCGGAAGTATCCTTCAATAAGCAAATATTTTCAACCAATTTAGATTTAATTTTGGATAAATTATTAACAAGATACGATACGATTAACTATTTTAGTCAGTGATGGTTTTATCTTTAGCTGGCATTGCTGTGCCCAAACCTTGGCAATTCGTAGATTTTCTCAAAGTTTAAATTATTTGTCGAATTAGAAATTACAGAATGAGAATAAATTTGAAGAAGGCAATGACACGTTTCAGGGAACTCCAAGAAGAATATGTTGAAGTTTCCTTTATAAAGTAGAAGAGGATTTTTAAATGTGAGGTTAGAAGAAGTGTATTTTGATGGGGTTGATGTGTCATTTTCCTAAGTAAACATTTGTTTCCGTTAATATTAAATGACCTGATATTTCACCGAACACATCCCATAATTAAAATCAGTTTCCAAAATATAGAGATTCTTACTGATATGCTACATAAGCCAAAACGTGAGAATATTTTTAACATCAAGCTACTTCCTCAGAGAAAACTTTTTAAGATTTAAAATGATTCAAACATCAGGTTTTGTATTTTCTCTATTATTTGGTTACAAGAAATATATCAGATAAAGTCATTAATCTTTGAATTATCATTAGAAATTGCCATTTTATACTAATTCTGAATTAATATTTTAATGACGATAATCTGTGACACATCTTTTCATGGCAATTGTTCTGATGAAAACATATACTTTACAATTCAAACGGAGTACTACATTGGTAGTTAGATATTATAATTTTTACAGTCCAAATTTATAGATTTAACAGTTGCAAAATGCACAAAGCTTGTTCACTTGGACTTCACGTTTGTGGAACACTTGCCCGGATTTGCAATCAACTTTAATGTTCAAAAATTTAAATGCAGTATCAATTGCTATCTTTTGTCGTCATAATTCCTCTTCTTTTATTCTTCTCTCTTATTAACAGTGTTTTTTTCAGCTACTTTGAAATACTCCATTGCTTTTTTAGCGGTTCTACTGTTTTGCTTTGTGTGAAATGATTACAAAGAAATTTAATCTCAGAACTCTTTTATTGTTTCCACGATGTGACACATCTGTTTGTTACGTTTGCTTGTTATAAGAAAAAAAATTTGACGATTCAAAATTCAAATTATCAAAATATTGTAGATTGCTTTTTGTGTGTACGCACGTACACACATACACATAGAATTACGACGAGAGTTTATGTTGGGCCTCAACATCTGATGCAGTCTGTGGAATGGTAATAGAATTTGAATATATATATATATATATATATATATATATATATATATATATATATATATATATATTTATATTTATATATATATAAAATTTATATATATATAAAATTATATATATATTTATATATATATATATTTATATATATATTTATATATATATATATATATTATATATATATATATATATATATATATATATATATATATATATATATATATAGAAGAGAAAAATGAAAAATACCTATTTTCAATAACTATTTCTCCCTACAAGAGTTTCCTTACAGTGATGCAGTTGTTAAGAAATAAAATTTTATTTTTATCATTATACTTCTTAACCCCATGTTATTGACAAATCCTGTTCTTGTAGGGTGAAATACCTATTCAAATGTTGTATTTCTCTTCTATGTAATTTATTTATTTATATATGCTCTGTTATAATAAATACATTGAGCTCTCTTTGTGGATCAGTTTTAATATTCGATATTATAAGGATTAACTTTCATTTTATATCTATGGATTATTATATATATATATATATGTGTGTGTGTGTGTGTGTGTGTGTGTCTGTGTGCGCGCGCGTATGTGTGTGTGTGTCAGCGTGTCCGTGAGCGTGTGTGGTTTGAGATAGCTGCGAATTAGCAGCCAGGTGTCTGAGAAGAAAATGATTACGAACGAGATGTATACCATTGAATTCCTCCGTACCGAAAAATTGATTGACATGCGTCGACATTTGCTGAATATTTAAGAACACGAAACAGCGAATGCAAGCACAGTTGTCTCGTACTTCATGAGTTTCAATAAAAATGCATGTCACTAACTTTGCTGCTTGTATACTGGCTTTTGTCCATGTATGCGAAAAATGTTAGACACTATTGATAACTATGTCGAAAAATGTTATATTTTTATTAAATAAATGCTCCCAAGGTATGTCTCTCAAACACTTCATTAATTTTCTTACCTAACGACTAACTTGTTTTATGTTAGAGATAGAATTGGTAAACTTTCCAATATATATATATATATATATATATATATATATATATATATATATATATATCTCTGCGTGTGTGTTTGTGTGTATTAGACAGTTATTATTTAACAATAGTTAAAGAATATTGGTTAACGAGAGCAAACCAATAAGCCTCATTAATTTCTGATCTTGTTTTCTCGTCTTCTCTTCTCTTTCGAAAAAAATGTGGGTGGTATTATGCTTTTGTAATTTAAACCAATCATTCACCCATCAGTCATTTATCATCGCCTGAAGAGGCACGGCTTAGTGCTGAAACGCGAAAGCTCTTGAGTAGCGATTTTTAACATGTTTTTGTTTAAATGTCCTATAATAAACAATATAAAACTGTACTCTCTATTTGGCCCTTTTTTAAAAGTAGTGTTATGGAAAGTGTATTTATACTCCGTTTGTTCGTATCTAATATATATATATATATATATATATATATATATATATATATATACCCAAATGTACCCTTCGATGTTCATATTGGTTTATTGCTTTGTTTGTGATTTTCAGGTATTCTTTCTAGTTTGGAATATTTATTTAACGGTTAAAACATTTAAGAATTACCAATATACAATTATCAACATGAATCACATATTAGTGGACAATAACATAAAAATCAACAGAACGCAATGCAAGGAGAGTCGCAAGACACTAAAAGGTATTATTATGCAAAATAAACGAACCGCATTAAATAAAATATCACGAAACGATATATTGTAATACGTATAGTATGATTAAATGTGCGCATATATATGTATTTATTAAAGACATTTTTATGTTTAACGTTCTTTTTTTTATAGATACAAGTATTTAGTAAATTCTCTGTTTATAATAAATAGTATTAAATAACATTTACCGGCCTGAATGTCCGAGAAATTTTCATAGAAAATTCAGGCCGGTAAATGTTATTTAATACTGTTTATTATAAACAGAGCATTTACTTAAAAACTTGTATCTATAAAAAAAGAACGTTAAACATAAAATGTCTTTTAATAAATAAATTGTCGGACTTTTGTCCATTTCTTTATATATATATATATATATATATATATATATATATATATATATATATATATATATATATATAGATTTTAGGGTTTCACGCTTTTAGCGATCGCCAGACAAACTCCTGACGATCGCTAAAGCGTGAAACCCAGGGTCACAAACTCACATCTATCCAACCAAATATGTTAGCTCTATCTCTGATATTGAGCGCTTTAATAAGTACCGCGCATATAATATATAAATAATTATACATATATATATTTATTTATATTTATATACACTTTTCATATATATATATATATATATATATATATATATATATATATATATATATATATATATATATATATATATATATATATACTATCTCGTCGAATTCGACGTATAAGTGTCAAGCAGATCAGTTCCGAGGAAACCGACAGACCGACAACGGCAGATGAGATTTGATTACAGTGGTGAAGTTTTCGTGCTGGACCATCCACACTTTTTGAAGGGCCGAATACAGAGACCTGGTGCACTAAGTGCCACAAGGTCCCCAAACAACACTCCGCAGGTTTTGAATTTAGAGTTGTTCGTTCTCCTAGAACAGTTGCCATGAAAGGCTATAGAACCTTTGAATGTGTGTGTGTGTGTGTGTGTGTAGGTAGGTAGGTAGTAATGTACTCGTCTTTTTCGATATATAAAGCAAGAACAACTAAGATATTAGAACTAAAATATCAGACTATTTGCACATATGATTTGATTATAAAAAGAACAAAAATCAAATAGATCTCACCGACGGAAAAATCAGAAACGACTGTCCGCTGGATCGGAATTCTGAGTTGTTCTTCTCCAAGCCTGGATTTCGACCATGTCTACTGCATTCACTCTGTTTTATTTACCAATAACTAGGGGAGAACATATGAGTTCATACATATCCTAAGTTTTCGTAATTCGGTATTTTCTATATATTTTGGACTCTTTCCCTGCTTTCTGGTATATATGTATATATAAATTGTCCAATGTTTTTGTACTTTAGGCTTTCATAAAACATTACGAAAGAAGTTTTGTTTTTATGTTACACCAGATTCATCATTGCCAAATATGGCTTCTATGTGTCTTCACTTTAGATTTAGTGTTATCGTATTCTATTTTTTTTTATATTCCGTATGTTTCTACTTGAATTTGATAACAATTTTATCTTGTAATGTATAATGTTGTATACTGTAGAGTGATATTGGCTTTGAGCTTTCCTGAGAAATACATTGTAGTACTGATTCTCCCAATAGAGACTGATTAAAGTAAATAACAGAGTAAAGGAAATATAGTTTGAATTGAGTAAAAAGCAACGATAACTTCAAGAGAGAAGAGGAAAGAACTGAAAGATGGGATAAAATAAATATTCGTTGTCAACAAGAAAAGATGCAGTCTTACCGAATCCATAAGGGAGAAAAAAACGTGTTTCTATGTCGAGATAAAAAAAAAAACAAGAGATTCCGTGTTTCTAGAACTGTTAAATGTGTGTATATATGTATTCATCTTTGTTTGTACATGGCTCTGTGTGCGTAATTATTTGTCTTACTATATATACTCAACACCTACCGTTCTCAGGTGGGATGAGAGAGATTGCATAATTGCATATATATATACATATATACACACACACACACATATATATATATATATATATATATATATATATATATATATATATATATATATATATATATATATATATATATATGAATATTTTTCATGTGAAGATAAATCTCCGTCTTTTAGTGACAGGATTAGCTGATAAAATATATTTTAGCGAGAGGAAAAAAAGGAATTTTAGCATGAAAAAAATAAAATTTAGTGCATTTGGGTCATGAGAGAAAAAGCTGAAAAGTGTAAGTATGATGTTCTTGTGACCCTCACAATATCCAGTGTGATGCGGATGACATATGAATAATACTATAAAATATAAATCTGTCTCCTACTGTTTAATATTACCACGATATTTACATCTCAATATGAAAGATAACAATAACATATACAGTGGAAATAGTTTTTTTTTTATTTTTAATAGTTTCACCTCGAGCAAGGTGATAAAGCCCCTAAGACGCAATGGGCTACATAGATGGAAAGTAAATCAGTAAGCGTTAGTGAAGAAAAAGTTCATTAATAAATTGGATTCAGGAAGACGGTAGATGTTGCTTTTAAATTATGATCGTAGGAGAAAGAGAAACGAAAATACGTGCAAAAGTTCCATGGGCGAGAAGTAAAAGAATAAAAGTCATTACAATAGAACTTCGGGTTACATCTCTTTTAAGAGAAAACGCTGAGAGGTGGTTGTAAATCTAGGTCTACGTTTATGTTCATGCGTTCAGCTTACCAAAAAGAAATGCTCATTGGAAAAATTGTCAACTGAAACTATGGAAATGACACAGGGAAGCCTCGTTATGGCAATAGGAAAGGGAATATAATCTTGATGCCAGGTAAGGGCCGATAGCATTACAGACCCTTATGATATATAAACACTATATATCAGAATAATGGTGTGTAATTGAATGACAAAATGGCAATATCCTAGGTTAGAGGTTCCGTGCTTGGAAAGGACTTCTTCAGACTAAATAATGTATTTAACGAGTGAATAATATCTACATATATGTAGTTGTGAAACATATACTCCAGAACTGGGTAATATTTACACAGTTAGAAAAAACTGCACATGCAGTGACACTTTCTTTTAAATTTAAATTTAGTTCTTACATGCATGTCATTAGATTTCTAGATGTCGACACTACATGCAGGTTGAGTAAAGTATTTGAGGACATAATTTTGTTGATTATTGCTGCATTTTACTAATCTTTACATAATTTTATTTTCAATAAGTAATATCGCACACATTCAACTTACTCAAGAAATGAAAAGACAAGCCGTAGTTGTGGCTTTAAAGGTGGATAAGAAATATCTCATTATCTTTTATTTGATATTTAGAAATATCTCGATTTTTTAATGTTCCTAAGGAGTTACGGACCGATGTATCACCATTATCAAAGCGTAAAAACATTCCAAGAGCTTGATATCATAATAACAGAGGAATTTATCCAGAACCTTCGGCAGACCATTAGTGAAAATTCCAGAAACTCTATGATATATCTTATGAAAGATTTCTGTGTAGGAAGAAACAATCAGAAATATTGTCAATGAAGAAATTAGATATAAGACGAATATGACAAGGAAAGGTCAGTTTATGTCAGAAAAGAAAACAATAAAAGAAAATCACTTAACACGACGTTAAATGCTCTAAACAAACTTAAAAATACAGCAGAAAATTATGTGATTGGGCTTTTCTCTGACGAAAGAAATTAACCAAGATCATACATTTAGCAGTGAAAGTGACAGATGGTTATGTGCAGAGCATTCTGAAGTTACAACAATTATATACACAGTCTGACATCTGTCATTGTTTTGGGGGTTGACAGCAAGGAAAGACATGTAATGCTTCCTCTCTTCTTTGCAAAAGGCCTTAGAGTTAACTCTGCTGTCTACATTGAGGTCATGGAATCAGTCGTTAAGCCCTAGATAGACATTGTATGCATTGGAAGACGTTATGTATTTCCGAAAGTCTCTGAACCACCACGTGACTGAAAATTTTCAATGTCACACAATCCTTAATATTTGGTCTTCAGACACACATTGGACTACTACGTGTGGAGCGTTGTTGAGAGTGTGGTCAGTGAACACCATAGTAACAACAAAGATACTTTGAAAGCGGCCATATTTAGATTAATGTTAAGAGCCATTTAATTCGACGACTGCCATCTTGCATAGAAACAGTTATAGAAGCTGAATGTGGATACACTAAATAATATTATAAAAAAGATAATATATATATATATATATATATATATATATATATATATATATATATATATGCCTATGACATTTTCCATAATAAACATATTAACTGTTAGCATATATCTATTTTTGAATAAATATAAACCTGTTCTCAAATACCTTACGCACACTGTATTTTTACGACATTGCAGGTAGCCAATTTTTATATGTTACAACGTCCAGTGCATTGTTAATTATATATTTCTTGCTGACTATATCGTCATCTTATAAGGAAACAGCTAATATTAATTTTACCATTTGCATATTTGGGCAACGTAGGTTATTGTGAGGCACGGTGGAGTAATGGATAACGGCTTGGATTGTGGAATCGGAGAGCCGAGTTCGAAATCCAGTCGAATCCGTTGCATTCATTTTCGCGCTAATACCCTTGGGAAAGGTATGAAACCTCTTCTTCTTCACTCATCTATGGGTAAAAAGCAGGACAAACCGGGTTTTATAGACTTGGATGGCAGCTGGTTTATTGAAGAAAGAAATGACCACCTACTGCGGGATAAAATATGTCTCGTCAGTCATGTATACGCAATGTTACATGATCGCCTAAGTGTGTATCACGCATGGCAAATAACTGACTGGGGTTATTGTTTTTAGCGTCCACTGAACAAAATCTTTGTAATCTCTTTCTATAAAAGACTAAAACGCACATACAAACAAATATAAACCCACATTTATATATGCATACTTATATAAACATATACGCATGAATTTACATTAACGCGCACACATAAATACACGGATGCCTTCACTTACATACATAATAGTCTCTTTGCATCAATGGGGAAGAAATCAAACATAAATCAATTGATTACGCTTAGAAGGATTTTCATTTTTTTTCCACGCGACCCCAAATTCTTTGTGCATGATTGCAGTCCAATAAATACAAACAAATTACAGCGGATAAATCAAGTTTTCGGTTTTGAAATGCTGATCTAAGTTCTACCTTTGGCCCCCAGAACAACTATTTGGATAATGAACATAGGTAACAGGTTAGCCATCCGTAAAGTTGAATTATAGTATTAGATCAAGAATACAGGACGTGCTCAAATGAGAACAGATCTAGACACGGAGCTATTAATCATGACAGAAAAAAAATCGGCTTATATCAAAAGTTTTAAAAAAAATGTAACCCGTCTCGTAATTATCGAGATGTTAGCGTAAAATCAAAGTGAAAATCAATTTCACGCATGCAGGGGTATTGTATGAACCATGTTCAATCCGGTTCAGTATCGAGTGACTAGACTCATGGAAGGCAACTAAGTACTACATTGTTTCTGTATAAACTAAAAAAAGATGACGCAAATAAGAATAAAGCCGTTTTAACAACGATAAACTGAGCACGAAACAAGGTTTAGTGAGGAAGATTTTCGGAGAGGAAGTTTTTTAAGCCTGTGAATGATTGATGAACATTTTCACATAATAGAATGATTTTTTTTTCAGAAACTGGAAAGAAATATGTATCTTTTGCTCTATGATTATATATATATATATATATATATATATATATGTGTGTTTGTGTGTGTGTGTGTAAGAAATATTTTTATTTGAAAACCCAGTTTCTAACAGCGTATACTACATATATCGGCCTGTGTACTGGAGAAATATTAATAAAGAAAATCGGGTCGTCAGTAGAGTCCGAACCTTCGCCTCGATTCGTAGGAAAAACAATGATTCAATTAGGCTCGGCCAACAGCTATATATATATTGTGCCCTAAAATGTGTGTCTTTTTTTAATTCCATTTGCTCTAAAACTTCGTAATTGCCCACATGTTCAGACCATATTATTCTCAGCATCCTATTTTTCGTTTGTGTATATATTGGCCAATTCTCTTGTTTCTAAGGAAATTTCCTGTTTCGTAATACTTTACATAACTTTTGTAAGGCATCTTTCGCTCTCCCAGTGCACCTTCGAATTTCAGTGCCACACTTTCTATCCTCTGTTAAAATACATTTAAAAATTGAAATATACTTGTCTGATTTTGGTATATCCAGATTGTAATTTACATGTTGGGCTGCTCCTTTTACTGACAATCATGTATTCTGTCTTCTTGTAATTGATCTGTACTCATTTCTTCTTGCTTTCTTTCACTGTCTTCTGTAGAACAAGAGCTTCTAGTTTCTTTAGTGTGTCTGCTATCAACATACGGAGTTTTAAAGCAAGGAGAAGTAAGATAAACATAAAAGTTAAACGGGCCCAACTTATTTTAATACGATGCTGACTTATTGAATTTCGCTTACATTTCTACGATTCTTCAGGAAGAGAGCGATAGTGGCAATCTACATTCTCTTATCATTTATAGTTCTGGGCAATGTTTGTTTTTCTTTTTTTAATATCTCTCCCAATCCCTGTTTAGTTGTTTATTTGCTTACTAGGTAGGCATCTCGCAATTTATCACGTTCTTTCGGTGTGTCTTGAGAGTGTCAAATACTAAAAGAAAGATTTCCTTATTCTGTGTTCCAGAAATTTCAAAATTTACTCCCAAGTACAAGTGTCCTTTTTATCGGCTTTTTTCCATAAAATTCGATATGTGAGTCTTAAAATACGTGAGCTTATGCTCTAAATCTCTCTCGTAATGTCTCTCTTTCTTTTTCTCTCTCTCTCTCTCTCTCTCTCACTCTCTTTCACACACACAAATATATATTAGTATTAATAGTGCTGACAAAGGAATGTATATTGTCTGGAAGTTTACACACCCACGTGGATGATCATCACAAACAAAATTGCACGCCTTAAGGAAACGTTGGTCTTGAAAGCGTGTAGTGACTTTTCATCATGCTGTGCTAATTTTATGTTTAATTTGCCGAGCAGAAACACTATATTACAGATATTGAGCATTCTTCCTCCATAAATATCACAGAATGGATATATGCATTCCTAACAACCCTTATAGCTTTGTAGCGAAATTTAGGATTTCTCGGTTCTGATAAAACTTCTTCCAGCTTGTTTACAAAATATGAGACCACAATTGTTAGGTTTTCATTATTTGGCGTAAATTACTTTACTTTTTATTTTCCATCATTTTTTTTTATTTATGCCTAGTAGATTCATATGTTCTCTTACAAGAGCTGTCTACAGGGACCTTATTTCGAACACACTTCCAGACCATGCGGTTCACGCATGATGGGCTACAGCACATTGTCACTTTCTTTGTGATGCACTAGCTTATATCTACCATGAAATATGTATAGATACGGGCGGAAGAGTTGTATGTCCTTCACATTCCCCCAAATTCAATCCTTTAGATTTGCTACCTCTGGGGGACACCGAAAACAACTGGTTTATGCAGCAGACATTAATCATGAGGAGACGCTTCATGGAGATTTTACATTGTTTTGGTCTCAGAAACTCGGCCCAAATGTACTTTTGGACTGTATGTGGGATTGTACATTTAAAAGTGTCTACCGCAAACTTTAATCTTAAAAAGCGTCTAACGTAAATTTTAAACATAATATAAAAACGAAGGTTTTACGAAATATGTTTATATGGAATTTTGTCCTTTTTTCGTGTGAGGAACCTATCCCAATTTTTTAAAAACAATTTTGATACACCCTGTATACAAACATATGTTTGTGTCTATATTGTCAAGATTTAAAATAGTGAAAACACTACACTTTTCAGCTACCGATGCTTCTGCCAAAGAAGGCTTCCGCATGTAGCTAAAAGCTCTTTTTTTTTTCCATAGAAAAGTTAATGGTTGTAATATTCTAAACATTTTAAATCTTAACAAGCATTGCACTTTCTAGTTTTTTTTAAAATAACCGTTTCCTGGACTGGTTAAACCTTCCCTGTATAATCAGTTTTATTATATATGTATATTTTTTGAGACAATTTTTTCTAATTTTACTTTTTTAAATTTTACATTTTGATATATATATAGATATATAGATATATGTGTGTATATGTGTATGTGTGTATATGTATATATGTAGGAGTGTATATATATATATATATATATATATATATATATATATATGTGTGTGTGAATATGTATATATATATATATATGTATATATATATATATATATATATATATATATATATATATGTATGTGCATATATATATATATATATAAATGTATATTCATGTGTATATATATATATATATATATATATATATGTATATATATATGGATGTATGTATATAGGTAGATATGTATGTAGATGTGTTTATATGAGTGTGTTTATATATTATATATATATATATATATATATATATATATATATATATATATATATATATATATATGTATATGTATGTATGTATAGTTAGACGAATAAATAAAGGGATACATTGTTTATTTGTTTAGATTGGTGTATGTAATTGTAATGGAGGTGTAAGGTTTTATGTATATATGTTTATGTGCACGTATGTGCATGTCTGTATGTATATATTTGTATATATATATATATATATATATATATATATATATATATATATATATATATATATATATATATATATGTGTGTGTGTGTGTGTTTTGTGTGTGGTGTTTGTATGGATGTATGTATGTGTGGGTGTTTATGTGTGTATAAGTATATATGTATATATGTGTATATATATATATATATATATATATATTTGTATTTATATATATATATATATATATATATATATATATATATATATATATGTACCTGTAAATATAAATATGTTGTTGTGTATGTGTCTATACGCATGTGTTTTTGAACATAGAAATATAGGTCCTTGGTAGATTAGATAATCGTTACATTTGTTTTTTTATATGTTTATATTTGATTTTTATATGTTTATATTTGATTTATAACCTGTAGTCGATATTAATTTTGTCAAAATTTCCTAATTACACTGCGGCCCTTTCAGTAAATGCCCTTCAGTTTTTGTTCCCCCGCCCCATCTCCCCAACCAACTTTTTTTCTTTTCTTTTCTTTTCCTCTCCATCTCTCTTTAAGATTATATCGTCTATTGTGTGTGTATGTCACCACAAAATGTATCCTTTCCGTTTACATCTTTAATGTATTAGACACGCCAGAACATTCATATTTCTCTCAATTAACCCGTCTTTGACTCCCCTCATTAAAAATTCTCTCTGTTAAATTTTAATCCTCACTTCATCTTTAGACCTTCCTCTTTTTCTCCTGTTCTTCTCTCCTCTGTTACCCCTCTCTATAGCTTTCATTTACTCTAAATTTCGTCCCACACTCTCATACATACACTGTCAGCAAATTTTATTTTTATTCCGGGAGTTGCTTTTTCTGTTTTCTTTTATAATTTGATCGTATTTACCATTCTAATTGAATAAATTATGACCATGGAATATTATGTTTAAGCCTTTTTATTATATCCTTACTCTGTCGTGGACATTGAGTTCTACCGGGATTCTATCCTCTCCGAATTATTTTTTATGCAAATATTTATGTATGTGCATGTATGTGTGTATATATATATTTATATATTTTAGATATATGACTGCATATGTACGTATATATTTACCACTAATATTATCTATCTATCTATCTATCTATCTATCTATCTATCTATCTATCTATATATATATATATATATATATATATATATATATATATGTGTGTGTGTGTGTGTGTGTGTGTGTGTGTGTGTGTTTAAGTTTGCGTTTGTATGTGTTTTTTATATATATACGGTTGTCTCTATATGTGTATGTGTGTATATATGTATATTGTTTTTGATATTTCACACACACACACACACACACACACACACACACACACACACACACACACATATATATATATATTTGGTTTGTTTACTTTTTTATGTTGCTGTGTGGCTTGATATATTTATACTTGCTTCTGTATGTGTATATATGCATATCTCTATGCGTATATGTATGTATGTGTATATATGGATATGTATGTGTGTATGCGTGTATATATATATATATATATATATATATATGTGTGTGTGTGTGTGTCTATATGTTTGTTGGTAGTTTTTCTGTGTTTCTGTCTGTAGTGAAGAATGCATGCACACATATATCTGTATGTAGTTTTTTATTGATTTTCTTTTACCTACTGTTTTATTTTTGTATTCGTGTATATTCACTAGTGCGTATATAGGTATATATGAAATATATATTTTTATATATATTTGTGTGTTAAGAGTTTTTCTTCTTTATATATTAAATGGTGTTATTTCTATGCGTATATATCTATTTTTCTGTCCCTGTCTATCTGATTTAATCTCCTTTCTTTTCCTTTGTTTTTCTGTTCTGAACAAGTTGAATTTTATCTGTTCTACCATTTTTTCTATGTATATTTGCTCGTATAAGTTATATTTTAATAAGTGGTTAGAATTCTTTTAATAACACTTTCAAACTTGAATATTTCTTGGTAGGTGTATCGGCATGTCTTTGTCAATGTATGTGTGTGTATGTACGTGGCATTATCGGTGTCTGTGTGTATTTCCACTTGTGTCTACCTTTCATTGTGTATGTATGTTGTGATTCTTTTTTGTTTTGTTTGTTTTTTTTTCTAAGTGTCATGGAGATATTTCCTGACTAGTCGCTGCTGTGTGTGTTTATATCTAAATACGTCTCCGTGTATATGTTATATAATCTGATTGTGTATGTATTGTCGTTTGCAAGATGTCATCCTCACCTGCCTCTGTTTATGCTTGAAAATTTATCTATGTTGTGATGAAGTTCAGAGGAACATTTGTCTAAACATTTTTCCCAACTTAATTTCAAGAAAAACAAAATAAATAGAATAACATATGTATTTTTTTTTCTTTTTCCTCAGTAATTTTATAATTTTAAAATGAACATGGATTAATTTTGAAATGGGCGATTTTTAATTTGTAATTACATATTTTATCGTATAATTTAATATTTATTATTTAGAATAAAATCTATTTTAGTCTAACCCCAAGATTAAAACATTAAATATTTATTATAACCTTAGTTCGTTGTCAAGTTTTTTTTAAATCTCGTACACGTATTTTGATTCATCGTTGCAGCTTATGTAACAGCGTTTCCCTTAGCAAGTGGTCTTTGTTTGATTTGAACCTTTTAAAACCCTTTATTCTGAATTCAAAATCATCATTTGATAAAACGCCCGAAGTGTTGAAACAAAATTGCTAATTTTGTAGTGATGTTATAACATATTTATGTCATAATTTTCGAAGAAATAATTATATATATATATATATATATATATATAAAAACAAATAATATTTACGAATTTAAATGTCCATTGAAGAATTGCATTTCTGACCAATCAAAATTCGTAAATAATTGTATAGGCCATACTAGAACATGTTTGATACGAAGACTCACACTACACCTTTCTGACCATAGCTCAAATAGTTCTCATTTAAATATTCATGTAGACCTACCGGACACTATACGCAACATACTTTTTGATAACACAGATATAATAGCATCATCTTCATGCAAATAATGGCTAAAAATAATGGACTCCTTATCAATATAAACAAAAACTAAACAACACTCAATATTATCATCTATGAATATGGACACACTATTTGGAAAAGAACAATTAAACAATTTTTATATAAGTTATAAACCTAAATGTATGTATGTATATATAATTGTTTTTTCAGATATAGTTTACCTTATCCAGGAAATGTATATATTTAAAAAAAAGTATCTTACATATCTATAAGCTTTTCCCATTCGCCTATGCTTAGAATATTGCTGCCACATATGGCCCGGTTGCCCTGTTATTTACTGTTATGGGACCTTACCCATAATAACATAATGGACTATTCCATATGTAATAAATATTGCGCCTCAAGAGGAAGCAGGGAGTTCAGCCCGAAGTTGGTCGGCCGGCTGATTGGTTGAACTCTCTGCCTTCGGGCGGGGAGGAACCCGAACGAGGCTACGCCGAAGGGCGGAGTCTCTTTCGGTGAGGTAAACCGACCCTGAACCAGTTTATACGGGTTCAAAGTGCATATTTTGGGCCTAGCCCACGGGCTCGGAGATCCCACGTTAAACCGGCCTTGTGCCACTTGATGCACTCGTGGGGGGGTGACTAAATACTGTTCAGTCTGAAGTTTGGAGTGAGGTCCGTCAGAAGTCTGTCTGTCAGTCAGAGCGAGCGAGTCAGTCAGTTGAGTCAAAGGCAGTCCGAAACAGAGTCGCATTCAAACAATTACTACTAAACCTGATTGTTCGTACTAACACTTCTACTTCTCTGTATATATTCCTGTTTGTAAAATATCTGTGTTATTCCATATCCGTATTCGAGTTCTTCTTTATTGGTTCTACCTTGGACTATCACCGTGGTACAAGGAACTGCGTCATAACATTTACCTTGAGTTCCTTGATGAAATCCAAAGAAGAATCAATAACATCTTTGTTCGTGATCTGTTAGTTCATCACAATTTGTGTATATATGCAATTTCTATAAATGCTTTCACAATAAAAGTTTGAAATAGAATTTATTTTAGTTTATTCCGATTAATATATATATATATATATATATATATATATATATATATATATATATATATATATAGTACACGCTTTTTTGTGTTTATACAACAGCCAAATGGGCCCAACTGGGATTTATATTGCAACTATGATGTTGTTACAGTTTCTGAGAAAGAGCGTGTTATCTAGCGTGATCAACAGTTCGAACCTCGATGACTTGTGGCTTCCTGCGAGCACAGCTATCAACGATACCCAATATCACTAACAAGGCTTGGATTAAATCCGAAGTATAGTTTTCAGGAATTTTACAATGATGTTGCTCCTTGACAAGTCGACTATGGTGAGATTTGAACCAGGGTCCCATGGCCAGAACGCGAACGTTCTAATCACTACGTGCGCATACATACATACATACATACATACATACATACATACATACATTCATATCACAGAAAATCACAGAGAACGATAATCGATCACAGGGAAATATTTCAGTCATTTTCATGCAAACATCAATAGTTATATGGGCCATATTTTACCCGCAAGAAGTTGTTTATGTGTGACATATTCTCTGCCAGTCAATAAAGTATTTATCGCTCTTTCTATAGTGTTTTTCTATAGCAATCTCCATTTGGAATTGCTTATATAATAACAAATGATACGCTGTAAAACATCAAGCAAAATGGCATTCTGTTTGTTATTTCATGTGTTAGCCTCTTAAAGTTGTTTTATCCTGTATTTCTTATGTTGCATTTGTAAGATAATATTGAAAACAATCCGGTACGAAGTTCGAAATATTTATCTCAAATTTTAATAACTCAGGTTCCTTTTTGTTCTCTGCCATGATTATATTGCTTCTTGTTTCCTATAAAAAAATAATTTCAATCGGTTTAGAGGAAAGCTAAATGAGATTTCTAGCTTAATCATCCGTAGATTTGTTATTTTGTTAAATGAGAACATGAGCAATTTTTCAATTCTATTGTGATTTCGGTCTATTCGTCATATAAAATGGTTTTCAGTGCATAAAACAATGAACTTTATTATTCTTCTATGTGGAATTTGAATATTGTTTTGTATAAATATATTGCTCGTTATTACTGTCTCCAATTTTGCCTAAAATTCGAGAAAATATAATTGTAAAAAAATCTGTACTACAAATAAAATAGCATCATCCACATTTACAAAAATACTAAAAAACAACGTCAGTATTATTAATAAAAAAAGAAAAAGCCAGCAATCACTAATATATACCAATAAAACGGCCACAATGTGTTGAGTGTGTTTGGAAAATGAAACATTCCTATAAATCTAGATGCATACACAAAACAATGTATATGTCCAGCTAAAAATAAAATAAAATTATGTGTGTGTGTGTGTGTGTGTGTGTGTGTGGCCGTGTGTGTGTGTAAATAAAAAATAAAATAAATAAAAATAAGGAAAAAAAATAAGTAAAATGAATTGATCCAAATAAATTAATAAGTAGATAAATTAAGTAAATAATAATTAAATTAACAACGACGAACACAAATAGAAACACAAGTAAACGTAATCTTAACAACCAACAACAAATAATAATCAATAATAAATAATCAGTAAAAAAGTTAACAAAGAACACTATAAAATAGCCACAAGACTACATTCGGATCCACAATTATTTCCACTCTGTTACCCCTACAATTATTCCAAACATAACCGTTATTGCCCAAGACATTAGGTCTACCACTGATGAATAGTAGAGTCAAAACCCAACGCACATGGCCTGAAGATTGCTTTTAAGATTGGAGCATACCCTCACCTTTGTATGTTGACTTCAGTGTCAACTTCATGACACTTTATATATTTAGTAAATATTAAATTTTATCAAACTTGAACAATATTTTTTAAAAAATTATCAGATTTCATCAAAACATTGATGTAATTTGTATATTTGGAACTTACTGCAAAGCTACATGATAAGAAACATTTTTGGTTTTCCCATTCGTGTTCAGTACAAATAGCGTGTTTCAGTCTCATCCCTTCTATCAGTGATGGTTCATGGGACATATTGATTGATATTACTTAGCTTACTTTCACTATAAACGGAAGACTTTTGAACATGAAAGAAATCTGGAGAAATGAAGGGAATTCTTGGAATGAAAACTCTTTCCTACTTTCCTGAACCTGTAAGCATATCTGCATCCTATCCTCTTGACATTTAACCTTGTCACATTTGAATTAGAAACAATTAGAAAGGATTCAACTCAGTCTAACGTGAAACGTGTGAGGCATCTTGTTACACCACGACAGAAAGATGGTTAGAGAGATCATCTTAAATAATTTGGGACAATATTGCCGTTACACGCGGTAAATATATATATGAAGAAATATAGTTTTAAGGTATGCTATATTTAACAAATAAAGTGCTCAATATCAGGGATATATCCTTTATAAATTTAAATGTGAAAATTGATATCAGCACTCAGAGGCGACAGACACATACAAACACGCACACAACACACACACACACACACACACACACACACACACACATACATATATATATATATATATATATATATATATATATATATATATATATATATATATATATATATATGGAGAAATGGGAGCGATAATGGTAATTATCGGCATTAAATCATCGAGAAACTAGTGCGGCTCTCGTTTGAATTTTATGAATCAATGGTTGCTCAAGCCCACTGACTGTTATTGATCTTGCCACCATTGATGGGGTTTTTCCCTCATTTTTTGTTCGAAGTCGTCAAGAATGTTAATATCTTCACTATGTACTTTATCTTCGTTGAAATAATAAGAAATAAATTAATAAGCACATATATGGAATCTTTAGGCAGTCCAACCTGTTCATGTAGTGTTTAACAACTTCATATCCAAAGTGTATCAAGTTTGGTACAAACTGGTTGGCCCACATTTAGGCAGCACTAAGCTAACCCTAGAACAATAAATATCTATTGAAAGATATTGGAACATAAAAAAGAGACAAAGAAACATTATTAGTTTCTATTACTCTTCAAGAATGAGTAGTTGTATTATTGACTTTAGATTTGGGTTGAAAAAAGCATGTTTTATCTGGAAATTATAAAAAATTATGAAATGTTCTGCTGAATTCATTTGACACTTCGACGACAATAGCAGTGAATGCTTAACGTAGCAATGTAATCAAGACAAGTTTATGATCATCGAATAAAAGCTTGTATGATAATGAAGATTAAGAATGAAATCAGACAAAGAATTGAAGCAGAATTAAATACATGAAGCAAAGAAAGAAGAGAGGATAAATGGAGGGAGGTTGGAAATATGAAGATTAAAAAGCAGATGGATGGAAGGAAAATTAACGGGAAAGTATGCGAGATAAGGTTGCCAGAATAAAGATATCAAGGAAAATATTACAAAACTTTCAGTGTGACATTTTTTTAACATCATAGTTTCTCTTTACTTTTACAATAACCGGAATTGTATATAAGACAGCAGGCAAAAAGTAAAAGGTAAATAAAATTAAACTTGATATATTTGATTGATTGATATATTTATTTTTAAAAGCTTACCTACCGTGTGTAGGTTATTTTAAAACGAAACTTATTTTGCAATTTTAAGATTACACACACACACACAACACATACACACACTCACACACACACACATATATATATATATATATATATATATATATATATATATTGAATGT
Organism: Acanthosepion pharaonis; assembly: GCA_903632075.3. Taxonomy (NCBI): domain Eukaryota; kingdom Metazoa; phylum Mollusca; class Cephalopoda; order Sepiida; family Sepiidae; genus Acanthosepion; species Acanthosepion pharaonis. The sequence goes on from CAHIKZ030000156.1 coordinate 1,443,260, forward strand.
GACTAATACATTAAATCTAGCTATCTATCTATGTATGATGACAAATATAATTTTAATATATTCTATACTTATGGGTAAAAGTGCTCAATACCAAGGTAGAGCGTGTGTAAATATAACAGTGATGGTCGGTTGCTCTAAAATTTAATATCAAGAATGTGTAATGGAATATAAATATATATATATATATATATATATATATATATATATATATATATATATATATAGTTTCGAGTAGACCTTATCAGGAAGGCTTATTTTCCACATATCGGATGTAAATTCTAATGCGCAACATATAAAAAAGACTTTCCTCTCCACTTTCACGTTTTAGAGAAATATTAATTAACAATACAAGTTTACATCACCATATATATATGTGTGTGTGTGTGTGCGTGTTTGTGTCTGAGTGCGTGTGCCTGTGCCTGTGCCTGTGCTTATGTATATATGTGTCTTTGTATGCGTGCGTAAAAAGTAATACTATCAAAAATAATTTCGCATAAGAAAACGCATCGACCAGGCAATTGTTGTTGTATAATGAGTTCAAGGCAAGCAGATTTTTTGAAAATTACTCAATATTTTAATATTGAGTAATATATTTAGAAGAGAACATCCTTGACGAGTTCAACATTGTACGATAATATATTGAATTTATATATATATATATATATATATATATATATATATATATATTCCTTTTAATTATTTTGCAGAAAAAAGTTTATTATTTCGTCGAATTAAAATTTTTAATCTGTCTTATCCTGGAAACCTTAATACATGAAATCGTCAAATCTAAAATGGTTCATGTGTTCTAAGAAATAGGGCTCAACATAAAAGTTCTAAAACATGAGCTAGAATTCGAATTTAAACTATGATACCATCTACATTAAATCCATAATAAAGTTTAGAATGTGTATTCAAACACCACCCTGTATGGATCAATTATAACTACTTTAGCACAAAAGATAAGGAAATTGAACATAGAAGAGAGGCTAATATCCATACTGAAGATGTTCATATGGATGGCATGCATAGAATCAAACACATTCAGAAATATCTCAACCGTTTTCAATTATTAAAATGGCCTTGAGCTAGTGATATATATGAGTCTTGATAATGACATCAATTCTTCAAGAGAATCACATAGAAAGAACTGTACCAAATAGCAGAAAGCGCGTCACTTGAGAACTTACACCAGCTAAAATCGGTATCGCGTGTATTTCGATAAGAAAATAATGACATATTCAAAATGTTAACATTCCACACGATACAACATAAAAGTTTAGGTAGGAAACTCCAATCAATCCCGGAATGACCCGTTACAGGTACTGCTATTTATGAATTACAACCGACAGTAGTATTGACTACTAGTTCAATGAATTCGAAAAGATTGCTTTTAACGAAACGGTTAATGTTAGCTTTGCCATCAATATCTTAATTAAATAAACATGATAAATGCTTCTATCAACCGTACATTTTATCGAATATTAGGTAGATTTAGATTAGATTTCTTAATATGAACCATTTACTAATAGTTTTATAACATATTCATTAATTTATGTTTTTTTAATCAGTATCACACCAAGCAAGGCATTCCAGCCTCTAAAACCCAATGGACTACGGGGTCGAAAAAATTAAGAACTGAATCATTAATAATGAGCAGCAAGAGAAAAGAGTAATCAAGAAAACAGTAGATAGTGAGTGACAATGCATTTAAACGTATGTAGATGAAAATCATGTCGCCAGAAGGGTTTTGCACAAAAGTGAAGTGCCTGAAAAGAAACTTTTTAGCATAGAACAAATTAAGAACACTCAATAATACAGGCCCTTGAAAATGTCTTAAGACAAAACACACTACGAACAATTTTTACATTCCCTTCAGATAAATGTTAGAATATTAGAAAATCTAAATCAAAAATTCATTAAATATTGCTTGTCTGTCATATTCAAACTTGTTTGAATGAAAGATTGTTATCCAATATACAAAATATATATATATATACACACACACACACACACACATATATATATATATATATATATATATATATATATATATATATAGAGAGAGAGAGAGAGAGAGAGAGAGAGAGTGATAGATAGATAGATAGATAGAGAGAGAGATAGAGAGATAGATATAGGAAGAGAGAGTGACATTAAGAAATGGAGATGACTGATTTACTTTAACATTTGAATCTAATAAATTTCATTTCATTGGTATTCATAATCACTCCTTGTTGTTCTGAGAAAGATCAATCTAGAAAGATCCTCAATTATAAAGGGACTAACAAGTTGGCATTGTGAAAGTGATTTACGCAATTTTAAACCTGGCCATTGAACCGTTGTGTATTCTCCCTGAGTCTCAATGCCAATTACTAAGTAGATATAAAGGAAAGATTTATGAGTGAGTGCCTAAGTCTTCGGAGCAAACATGAAAACTTTCACCGCAAAATATGATCTTTGAATATTTGGTCAGGTTTTTTTAATGTTCCGAGCCGACGTCTCTTTCTCTTATATAAAAGAAAATTTGGTAAAACATTATTGGCGAATACAAAAACGAGGATATTATGGCAGTTATTGAGATTATTTATTATCAAAGAAAATAAATTTATTCATTATATATAGTCTAGAGTCCAAAATAATGGGTAGAGAGAAAAATGAGGGATTTGTACATTTCCCAAGTGGAACTTTCACTCATTTTTGCTTCGAAGCGATTATCGAATACTACTAGATTTTCACAATTTAATTTGCTCGACCCAAAGATCTGAAAAGAAATGAAAATCCGCGTGGAAGTGATATCATCTTTTTATTTTGTTATGTCTTGATTAGTTTTTGTGTATAGATGCCAAGTGTCAGGTATCTCTCTCTCTCTCTCTCTCTCTCTCTCTCTCTCTCTCTTAGGGTGCGATGGATAAATTCTCGTTTAAATAAAGCAAAAATGAAAATAACATTGACATTCAATAAAATCGGCACTGGAGATTAAAATTTAACAGAGAGAAGTTTTAAGAGATCAGTTAAAGAACGTTTTTAAATGAGTTAGTTACAGGTAAATATAAACCACGACCGCCAGACGACTTCAGAATCTCCTGCATCTCTTCTGGATGGTCTCCATGTTTATGGAGAATGATGTCATATTATTTGCCTTCAGTTAATCTTTGGTGTTAAAAGTAGTTTTATTAGTATCTCATTCAACTGCGACCCCCACTTAATAATCAAGGATGTTGCAGTTAGTGGAGTTATGTGGCCAGATGTAAGGTTTGGTGTGGTCGCATAAATCGTCTGACAGCTATAACTGTGTTCTCCTGCTTGTGTGACATGGTACAGAGTCATGTTTCCAGTGAAAGTGTCTTCCAGTAGCCACCCTCTTGACTCAAGGCAGTACTACCTCCTCAGGGCATTTGATGTAGGCTTCCGTGTTAAGTCTGTGGCCCTCAGGAAGAAAATGAATGCGCATGCTCTAAATTTAAAATATAAAATGGCGCCAATTTTACACATCGGACCTTGCATGTATGTTTCTAAAATTTATATATATATATATATATATATATATATATATATATATATATATATATATATATATATATATATATATATATATATATATATATATATATAGGGAGAGACAAACAAAGAGAGGGAGCGAGGATGGGAAAACAATATATAATTGTACTTTTATTTATTTAAAAATCACAATATTTATATGATTTTAAAAAATAATTGTACATTTTATCCGCATATCTATGAAAGCACATCAATTCAAATATCACTTTATTCCAACGAAGCCTGAAATATCGAAACGCTTAGCACAAAATATATTTTCCCTTTTGTTTGTGATTACAGCGCTCGCGTATATATATATATATATATATATATATATATATATATATATATATATATATATATATATAGTGTGTATGTGCGTGTGTGTGTGTGTATTATAAACATTTATCATGATATAATTATGGATAAAAATGTTCCATATCAGTGATAGAGTATATGTAAATATGCAATAACCCTGTTCGTATTTACAATTCCTCCTACTTAATTACTCCTAGCCTCTAGAATATGTTGAAACATAACTGTTATCGCGTGCAAAATAATCTTTTGAATAATACAATAGGCCTTGCTAATCACAATGTACAACACATCAGGATATATAAGTGGTCGAGCCAAAATAAACCAGGCATGCCCTGAAATCTGCGTTCAAGTTAGTCTGTTAAAGTTTTCTGTATGCATATATATGTTAA
>CAHIKZ030000156.1:1452500-1500000 GCA_903632075.3 Acanthosepion pharaonis
AGTTTGTTTTGTCATACTTCTCCCTTTTGGAAATCTCTTACAATTCATTGCTTCCCTAGCCCTGGGTATGACGATAAATTACATCTGGCAGCAAGGTACGGGAAATTGGCGCTTTCAGGAAATTGGCACCACCTTTTAATTGCTGTTGATCCAAAGTCCACCTTGAACCCGTATGTTAGCACCTGTTAACTATAGGCAATAATGAACCCTTCAAAAATACATCATAGCAGTATAAAATAGATTCATATAGTAAAATTAGGAACAATATATATTTATAGTATAATTACCAGCAATATATTTTCTATTAGAATTAAAGCTATGCATTGCATTATAGCAAAATGACCAGCAATTCATTTATCTTTATTCGAAGGCGTGCAGTTGGGTTCAAAATTTGTCTTGATGAAGCAATTACATATTTAGATTTCGGTATTAAATAACCCATAGACGTTGATATGTTGATAAAAAATTCGATCAAATCTTTCTTCCCAGTCAATTTTGATCTTCAAAAAGTTACATGCAATGACAATCGTTATTTTCTGTCTTAATTCTTGTTCTTTTATTCGTTTCTCTCCTTACTGTTTTTTATTTTTCGTTTTTCTCTAACGTTCAATAACCCACCGTGCGTTTTAGTGTCTTTATTCCTTGCTTGGAATGAAATGATTAAAAAAGTAATAATTAAAATATTCTTATAAGTTATTAGGGCAAAGTAAAACAATCATTTTTTACGTTATTCTATCATACTTCATTGTTTATTTTTATTTACTTTTTGTATTATATTAGTTTTCCTTAATTTTGCAATGAAATATCTTAGGCAATACATAGTTAATGATATAAAAATGAAATAAAAAACAACAAATTATTTCTATTTCAGGAGAGCAAATAAGGTTTGGGGAAAGAGACACTACCTTATGAAAGCCAAAATTTACACGAGCAGGATCGATAATAATTTATTCTCTACCCTCCTTGAATTGTGCAAAATGTGGGTCAGAGAAAAATAGGAGCTATTAAATTTCGCCGTAATGACGTAGAATTGTGCAAGTTTTGTTGAAACAGAAATTGAATAGCGATATATTTTCCAACGTTTTCGTCTACTGATATATTAATTTTTTTTTTTTTATATTTAAATACCTTTCAGCTGCATCAAGGCTAAGTGGTTAATTATTTTTCTCTTCAGCTTTCTGTGTTTTTTTTGTTTGTTTTTTTATTTACGTTTCTTCAACTCTGACAATTTTCAATCTAGAAATAAATGAATATGAGAATTTAAAAAAAAATATGAACACTGGAATTAACAACCTTGCTAAAAGTCTCCAAAATATATGAAAAAATTAGCTCGCATTTTATTTCCATTTCTGCAATCGTCACTGTTTCTAGTTCTTTTATCGATTACATATTCGAAATAACAGACTAAAATTACATTTCAGGATGAAATCACAGTTCGAGTCTAAAACATCGTCAATAAGTGATACATTTGAAATCAGAAATATTATGTAATATTCTTTATAAGTAATGTTTCCGTATGTATTTCTCCTATAGGATATGTCAATAATACTTAGTGTCATACTAATACCTACAACTCTGTTAGAATGATTATCACATTTCAGCTGTTCTGTGTTTAGGCCTTCAGCACATTCCTCTTCATATAAACACTTTATCTAGCTTGTTCTCCTTCCGCTGACCATATATAAGGATATCGTGTTTTGTTCTTTCTTTCTTAGAACGGCTCAGTTACGGTTACGCCTGCTTTAAATGATATAGTGTTTCCACTCTCAAACATAATGATGGAACTTGTGATTACAATGTCATAAGATTCACGAACTAGCCCTTTAATTTCTAGGCTATTATCAAGTGAGTCAACCCCGAATTAAAAACTTACATTCTTAAAATTATTATTGACTTCTTGTCTGCTGCTCTCTTACAATTACATTTGACTTCCTTGATTGTAAAAAAACAGTTATCGATAGAATGAGCTTTTGTAGATGTACAAATAAAGTTTGCCAATATTAACTTTGTGAAAAAAATGACTTCAGACAGTTGTTTAAAAAAGATACCCGTTCAGATCACAAGTGACAAAACTCTCTACAGATTACATTTTTATAAGCGAATTGACAACAATTCCTAAAAAAAGATAATGGTGTAGTTTCTCATTGCCTTTTCCAGGGCATGGAGTTTGCTGTGTTTTGTTTTATAGCATATCAACCTGAATTTTTTTTTTCAGGTAATATTTTTGTTTTGTCAAACATCTATTTCTGTTTACATTTTTTCCACAAAAATGTATAGCTGGTAATATTTTTTTCAAAAACGTAGAGCTGGTAACATTATTTTTTCCAAAAACGTGTAGCTGGTAATGTGGCACCATTTACGAGGCAGAGAAAGAAAGAGAAAGAAAAGAAGGCAGAAAGAAATGCGAGACGGATGATAGGTGATAAAACAGCCACACACATGGCCTAAGAGACAATGAAAATATTGATAAGTAACAAGTGAAAAAGTGTGTCATTACCATGACAGGGAATTTCTGAGTAAAAAAAAAAAAAAGAAGAAAATGAAAAGAAAGAAGGAACCAGATGTGTTTTGATAACGGCTATGTTATCTAGGTACGTAAACGAATGGCTGGACCACTGGCCCAGGAAAAATTCAAGTGAAAATGCTATTTCGATAAGTAACGAGAAACAGGCCACTAAAAAAAAATTTGAACAGATATGAAAAATTAAATCCCACACAAGCAGAGCGCTGACCGAATTCCTTTCAACAAAACAACTTTGCCCTGCGATAATAAAATTATGTTATCAGGCACATGTACCGAAGAAAATAAATGGGAACCAGAAATGTTTTTCTTTCTTCCTTGGAGAACGACAGACTGACTGAAATTTTGGGGGATAATTCTTTTCTGAGGCCATGTCGGGAAAACCAACCATCTTGATGAATTAGCGATAAACTACCTGACAAACGCCACGTGTTGAACAAAGAGTTGTCATATTATCCGTTCGTGGCTAGAGAAGTGATAACGGCGATTTGAAAGGAAGAAAAAGGAAAGAGAAGAGATAATTATTTTTTTTTTAGTTAAGCAAGTTATTTTTTTTTCCGAAACAAAGCCGCAGATTGTTCACGCCCGACTAATACATCATTGGTCAACTGGTGATCACGTGACGCACGAAGGAGGAGGAAAGATACCCGACCAAGACCTCATTGGCCGAGAGTGATCACGTGACGCACGAAGAAGGCTGTCGACGCCACCATCCAGAGTATAAGTATGAGAAGCTGCTACGAAGAAGTGGGGAGGGAAGTTCACGCCCCTCAGAAGTATGGTGAGAAAGTGGGAGTGAAAAAAAAGTTACCAAAAATGGAAAAGAGTGGAAAATCCCTAACCAGAAATAAAAGAGGTGGATATGTATTTAGAATTATCGAGGAATTCCCCGACGCCAACAGAACCACCCCGGTTTTGGTCGGCGTCAATAAAAACGAAGCCCCAACAGGCAGAAATCAGTTCGGGCCCTGGCGGCAGAGATGAGTGCCCAGAAATTTCGGGCCCTGTCGGCAGAGATGAGTGCCCAGAAAGTTCGGGCCCTGGCGGCAGAGATGAGTGTCCAGAGAGTTCCAGCTCCAGTTTCCAGAGTTGAAGCCGCCTCGAGATAGCTGACCAAGATTCACGCAAAATTTCGGACTTCTCTTCAACCAAGAACAATTATTTTGAAGAGCGACTTAGGACCAGACCACCGAAATAAGTTTTTTCGTCCAAATACACACCGAAACACAAATTTCTTAGAGAGCAAACAACTTGAAGCGTTAAAACTTGCCTAGCGAAAACGACGTGTCACAATCCACAGAACGGGTCGGGAGATAGATGCAGTCCTATGTATCGAATAACTAGACATAAAGTTTGTTACCTTTTTCTGTGATACTTTGAACTTTTTGAGTTTCATTTTATTTTCTTTTATGCATAGTTGTGTGTTATCACCCCCGTTGAACTCAATTTACATTACGGCCCCAACCACTGTTTGATCTCGTCTGTCTAAGATCAATTCACAACGTGGGTAGGCAGACTGCAGATCAATGCAGTTACCTTGGTAACCAGGCGTTGGAAGCGAGTTGGGAACGACGAGGCTGATATCAAATCTAACCAGATTCCCACCCGAATCACCAAAAGGTTAGGACGTCACATTTGGGTGCCGCGACCGATACCAAGTCAGTTGGTCGTCACAGGACGAGACAACACGACTGACGCGACAGGCGGACGTCACGTTTGGAGCAGCGACACCCGGACGGAGCAGCGACGAGCGAACAGCTGGCGCCGCGGCGAAGACGTCACAAGTGGTGCTGTTTGAGGACGTCACAACTGGCGCCGTGGTAGATCAGGATAGAACGTCACAGTTGGCGCTGCGACCGGGGGACGACGTCACATCTGGTGCCGTGATCATAGGATCGGAACCTGGATCGGAACTTATTGCTGATAATATTTTAATTTTTTTTTTTAAAGATATTGCTGGTAATATTTTTTTCTTCAAAAATTTATTTCTAGTAATAATATTTTACAAAGTATTTCTGGTATGAAACCTATTTTTTACACTTTTATAATGCCTTTTACCTCAGTTTCTGGTCTAACAATTTTCCCATATCTGGAACCCTAACAGGTGCTAGAACCCGGCTCATGGTGGACCTGGGAACACCAGCAAGTAAGAGGAGGTTCCACACTCCTCAAAACCTCCTGACCAGATGCCTTGCTGTTGGAAGTAGTTTATCGTCTTACCCTGGACGCGGATGTAGTTTATTGTCATACCCAGTACGCGGGTATTGAGCTCATATTCCCTTCACATGGATCTTTGTGACCTGAGTGATCTTAGTTTACACATTTATATAACCCATAGCTGTGGGAAGAAGAAAGAATTTCGAACCTTCTCCAAATTCATTACAGCGAAAAACTGCATACTACCCAGTAATTTGAAAACTGTACCTTGGTTCCACTTTCAGCGACGAAATCCGTTATACTACCTGCACAAATTCAATTAAAACAAGACCAGGTTGAAAAATAATTGCCTCGTCTGTAACAGCTCAAGTTTCATCTGAAATATTCAATGAATTCTACGATAGTATGAATGCTATAGACCATTGATACACGTGCATCATGAAATGAATTATCGTTTTCATTGATACATAATTAATGAATGTGTCAATCTATAAAAAAAATATAAAACTTCAAATAAATTAAATCCGGTGACATGTTTAGAGATTGTAATAAGTCGCCAAAAATTGCTACTGTCAAAATAAAGTGGAAAAGGGGCAAAAAAAGAAAAAAAGCTAAAGAGCGAGTGTATAGGGGTCGGGGAAACAAAAAAAAAAGACACATGATCACGACACCCGTCGTTTAAACACATCTGCGCAGACGGGCGAATACATATTTGCATAGATAGACGCATGGCCGTTCGAACCCAAACACAACATGAACATAAACAATCGATAAAAAACGTACACTAATGTTAAGTGCATAAGAACGAAAAAAAATCGGAAAAGATAAGTAGTAAATTGCTGAAACACCCTGTGGTATGGACGGAAAGGTCCGTTGCAGAAACTCTGGAGTCGGGATGTTGAAGTTAACACCCATCAGCAAAGTGACTAATATTTATTCTGTAATATCATTTTTGTCTACAGAAGTTTAAAAATAATACTTCATTTGTATCAGTTGTCATATCAACACAACGTTTAGTAGTGAGTGAAAGACGTTTTCTTCTCACAGCAGAGGAGTTGACTTATATCAGTGTAGTAGACACCTTAAGTCATGACGGCATATTAAAACTGATACAATAGAGACAAATTTAAGAGAAGAAATACGAATAAAAAGTGGAGGACAATTTGCAGTAATTTTATTGTAAGCGAACAATGCGATATGAAATTGAAACGGACTAATTTAAAATTCAAATAGTTTAATGAAGGGAGAGAACAAAAGAATTGAATAGAGAGAAAGGTTTATGATTCTTCTTACTTCGTCATCTGGAAACGCACACACACATAAATATATATTGTACGGCATTATGTAAATCTTTACTGGATACGTAAAATCGTCATGTTGCGATAATTTGGTAGTTGTAATATTTACGAAGAAGTAGTTTCATTTAAGACCACTGGTGTTAATATTTCTATGACATAAGTCGAACAGTTTCTCTTTCTTTCACACCCTCTCCCATATACACACACATTATATATATATATATATATATACAGGGTTGCAATAAATTCACTATACAGTTATTCGAGCAGGTGGCTTGCAGTTCAAACAGTATTGGTAATTAATTTACTATTGTTTACCTTAGCAATTTATTTCTATTACCCAAAACCATTTTAATAATACATTCCTTGACTGTTGATTAATTGCTTTGTCTTAATTATTATTGTAAGTAACTGCATAGTGACTTTATTGCCCCCTATACATTATATAATATAAATATATATATATATATATATATATATATATATACAGATCGATAGGTGGATAGATAGATAAACTTCTGGAAAAAACGAAACCCAATGCAAAAATGGCTACGGAAATGTACGAAATTGCTTGACACAATGAAAATTATCGGGAATTTGTTTACTCCCTTCCTTCTACGAAAAGGAAAAACTAAATAAAAAATAATTAAATCTTCCTTGTCAGCCATATTCAATGAAAACTTTTTAAAACGATGAGTTGCTATATATATATATATATATATATATATATATATATATATATATATAGTTATGAAGTCTTAACCGATCACCTTGGAAAGTGCTGATAGCAGTAAATTCATAACTGCTACAAAGTCTCCAGACAGGCGACCTAAGTTGAGTGTTATTTTTTCTGCGACACAACTCGTTTCCAAAAAAGGCGTATTCGTCATGTTATTTAACGCTTAGCTGCAGCAGAAGCGATAGATTAACATCTTTCCCAACGTGTTTTGCACAAGAGTCAATGTAATGAACTCGATTGGGATTCAAATACCAGCAATACATTTTCATAATCAAAAATATTACCAACATTACATTTTGGGAAGAAAAATTACCAGCAATACATTTTTTTAAATAAACAAGAACATTACAAGCTATAAGTTTTTGTTGAAGGTATTACTAATATTCCCAAATAAATTAAATTTCTGCATTATATGACAAAGCGGGAAAAAATTAGTGTTAGAACATAATCGAATTAAATTAATGCGACAAATTATTCCAATTAATAAAGGAACAAACTAGTTTATATGAAAACTTTTTTTCTAAATCGTCATACTTATATCTCCTAAAAATATGAAACCAATATATAAAAATATATAAAAGCGTGACTGAAAATTAACTCCCTATTTTATTTATGATGGGCTCTGCTGTTTAAATATAAGTCTTACAAGATGGGAGAGTCGATCATACTTAAATAGGAAGTTCATACTTACCTGCCCCAGGCCTCCATCCCTGTGCTGGTGGTATTATGGTTACGACTAGCTTGAACCGGCTCTGACGAGCGGCCCGAGTGAAAACACTCGGGTCCCCACGTTAAAAACTGACCTTGTGTCACAACCTGATTTAGTGGGGAGTCGAGTAAATATCTACTTAAATAGGAAGTTACTTTTTAATCACCCTGTATATCGATTTCCCCCGTATACACACACACACACACGTGTGGGGGAGAGCTGTCGGCTCGGATAGAGAAATAGTGTGCTCCGTTTGAATCCGAAACGATTATTTAAAAAAAAAATGTTGTTTACTTTCCAGATATGATGAGCAAGCAGATATAGATTTGCCGACATTGTCCTACCTTTGTCTCAAAACCAGGATCGAATTTCTTTTGTGAAAAATCAATTTTAAGATATTTGATTTTACCTTGGTGTACCTACCATTTGAACCAACGCGAAAATTATACCACACTAAGAGACCTTGCTTTGTGAACAAGAAAGCATAATAGATTTTAAATCATGAATGTTGTTGTTCCAGATGAAAAGAAGGTTGAAATAACAATTTAAGACAAGAGAAGCCATATATTAACAAAGTGGAATTTTGGCGTCATTTAATTCTCACATACATTTCTGCAATTCGAATGTATAAACAATAACCATATTAATTATTGCAGATCCATTATACGTGGTGATAAAGTCCTAATTCACTTCTGAAGCGGAGAGAAAAAAAAAACACAAAACTCTGGTAGAATTTCCGAGTACTGAACTTCGAGCTTGTTCCACGCTGTCGTGCCATCAACGCTAAACTCTATTACCAGCAGCTAGACTACGCGTACGACAAACTAAAGAAGGATTATCCCGATTTGGTCAATCGAGGTCAGGTTTTGTTTTAGCAAGACAATACGAGGCCAGGAAATACTAAATTGAGGAAGGACAAATTCAAACAGATGGACAGTGTTGAAATTCTTTCACGTCCACCATTCAGTCTCGATGCTGCTCTGCGTAACTATGGCCTAGTCAACTCAATGGCACATTTCTTCAGCGACCAGCGGTTTAACATATTTAATGAGCCGGAAGCTTTCTTTTTAGTTCATTTTTTTTTTCAAATCCAGAATACTGGTATCTGCGACAGATTCGAATGTTGGGTGATCGCTGGCAGAAGATCGTCGATATTGATGGACTTTATTGTGAAGAGTACATGTTGGTTTGCTCTATAAAATCTTGTTTACTTTCCGCATCCTAGGTGAATCAAGACTTTCTGACCGACATAATATCTAAGATATGCTGGATTAATGACAGAAGTATGGGACACTTAATGTAGTATAAAATTATTGCCGTCTCACCAATTATTGTTTTTTGTATGAATCAATATTTCCTCAACATATATACATATTTCTTGACTTTAGCATATTTCATACTATTGATTGCATGATTGTACAATTTTGAAACTGGCGAAATTTGTAATAATGCCGGTGTATGTTATATACGTTCTTTTTTTGTTTGGTTTGTTTTTTAATATTACATGCTCCCCACGCCAATTTAGTGTTACGTGTTAATTTTTTTTTTTTTTTTTTTTTCTTTTTTGACTGTTTTTAATAAGTCTTGAAGCTTTTTCCTATATGGGATGAATCTTTATAAAAAGGAGTTGTTTTTTATTTTTCTTTATCTTTATAGATTCTAGGATTTGCAGACGTTATTTTTATAGTTTGTGGACTATAATATTTTTTGTGATAATAAAAAGCTCTTCGAATTTGGAGTGTTTGCTGCCGTTATGCTTAATCATAGTTTACTGTTTGAGCTATAAAATAGATAAAAACAGATTAACCTGGGCTATAACGTCGTATTTTTGTAACCAATGAAATTACTTTTTTTTTTTTTTTTTTTTTATATTTTTATCAGAGATGCGTTCTTGGGATGCACAAGAAAATCTTTAGATAATATTGGTTTGTTACATATATTATAATTAGGTTAGATTTTTTATTTATATTTTTGTGTTTTTTTTTAGTACATATTTAATATATTTATTATATTTCTAAATTTTATTTTTCTTCCTAGGTTATTGTTTTGTGTAGAATAGTTTAAAGGTGTGTCGCTCTTAGTTTTTATATGTATTATGAATAGCTTTTATTTTTCCGGAGCTTAATTTCATTTGGTTCCATATTTTACGTGGTTGTGGAAAATATTAATTAATATTTGCTTTATTGCGTAGGCATGATTTTTATATTACTCTTATTTAAATGAGTAAATCTATAAGGGTATTCTTTTTATTGATGCTAATGTGAAGTGTAGAACGGAATTATTTTGAAATGTTGCTCCTTATTATTTGTTAATATAAATATATTATCGTCATTCCAGCGTGTCTCAATCATTGGTTTAGAGAATTTTCTTTTGTTTCATTTTCACACTAACAGACACCCCCCCACACACACACACACACACACATGTAGTATGTATGTGTGTATATATATATATATATATATTAATTGCGTTATTAATCTCTCCAGAACAAATATATTTTTTTTTTAGGAACTGAATTAAGCTATCCAGACAGATGTACCGGGATAAAAAGGAGGAAGGGAAGGAAAAAAAAACTATAAATGATGAGCAAATAGAAAAAATAAATTGACTTCGAAAAATGTCCTTAAACGGGAGAACAAGTGAAAATACCGGTTAACGGAAGGATTCGAACCTGCGTTCATTTTTCTCTAATGACATCTCTCCAATATTGAATCACGTAAACGAAAATAAATATAATTTTTAATAAATAAACTCAACATCTGCCCAAATACGAGTATCTAAGAAAATATGTTGTATTAACAAAGTAAAAATACGTACGTTTCTTATATATATATATATGTGTGTGTGTGAATATATGTATATATATATGTGTGTGTGTATATACATACATACACATATATAGAGTTTTTTAAATACGCCTCTATCAAAAAAAAACTTTACAAAAACAAGGGGGTTATCACTTCTTTCAATTGCAGGCAAAATCCTAGCGAGACTGATTCAAAACAGAATCATTATACACCTTGTAGACGACATCTATCCTGAATCGCAGTGTGGTTTTCGGTCGGGTCGGGGCACCATTGACATGATATTTTCTTTTCGTCATGTTGCAGAGAAGGTTCGCGAGAAAAACCAGGAGTTATACATGGTGTTTGTGGACTTGACGAACGCCTTTGACACTGTGAATCGAGAGGCTCTTTTGCAAGTCTTGAGGAAACTCGGCATCCCTGAAAACATGCCAAAGGTCATCATCTCCTTTCATGAAGGAATGAAAGCTAATATCGTGTCTGATGGTATGATGTCAGAATCCTTTAATGTCACATATGGCACTTAGCAAGTTTGTGTCATGGCCCATGTCTTTTTTGCCCTTTTCTTCTCGGTGATGCTGAAATATGCGAACAACTGGTGCTCTCTTCAATCATCAAAGCCAAGACCCACCTTCGTACGCATATTATTCTTGATTTGTTGTTTGCTGATGATGCAGATCTTGTAGCGACATCCTTTGAGGACGACCCAACATCTCGTAAATCGTTTCTCTGCTGCATGTAAATCATTTGGTCTTACACTTAGCATAAAGAAAACTGAAGTAGTGCACCAACATAGTCCTACTCCGAAGCAATTCTGTGGGGATAAAAAAACCCACCAGTCTACAAATTTCTAGTGATAAAATTGACATTAGACGACAAAGCCCTAAACTATTTAAAGTATTTCACCTACCTTGGTAGCAACTCCAGAGGAACTTTAGATGATGAAATCATGCATCGGATTGCTAAGGCTACCATTGCCTTCAGCAAACTTCGCCATCGCTTGTGGAGCAACGTTTCAGCTGTTAATATGCCACATAACACCCTTGAGCGCTTAGCCTTGGAGCAGGTACAATGGAGGTCATCGCTTGTGGAATGAGCGGGGTATTCGACTGGATATGATAATTCGGGTTTACAAGTCTGTTGTACTTGCCAACCTTTTGTACGGCTCAGATTCGTGGACTCCATACAGGTACCACATATGCCAGCTGGATGTTTTCTTTAAAAGCTGCCTGCGTCCAATCTGTGGAGTTAACCTTCAAGATAGGACATCTAACCTAGACCTGTTTAACAAGTGTAATATTGGAGGAATTCAGACTTTTCTAATATAGTCTCAGTTACGGTGGACTGGTGATGACTTGAGACAGGATACCCAAGATCCTAAAGTACAGCCAGTTAGATCACGGCTACAGGAATGTAGGACGCCCATGGCTATGATACAAAGACAAGCTGAAAAGCAATATATCAGCTGTCAATATACAACATAACCTTGAGCGATAAACCTTGTCACGGGTAGTATGTAGATCAACGTGTTTTAGTGGACAAAGCAGTTATCATTCAGATTATCTGAATCGTCTTCAAGAATTGAGAGCAAGAACTAAAAGGTCAGCCAATCTAACAGTGATATCATCTCACAATCCTCACACTTGCTCCATATGTGGCCTACTTTGTAAATCCATAGTGGGTCTTAAATGGCACTTAAGATTAACGCACAAAATTTCATAACTGAATCAACTATGCTCCCAGATCCTCATACGTCTAAACCTACGGGAGAATCAATTATTATTATTATTATTATTATTATATTATATATATATATATATATATATATATATATATATATATACACAAGTGTGTGTGAGAGAGAGGGAGAGAGAGAGAGAGAAATGAAACATTTCCAACTAAAAATAAACTGCAACGAAAAACGAAAGTTTAAATAGAAAAATATAAAATTGGTAAATTAAATGTCAGCTTCGGTGGCAATATGTGAATTAAAAAAAATCTAAGCTAAAAATAAAATAGTCTTCTCATATTTTTGTGTAAAAAATATCGCCTGCGAGTAAAAAAAGTATTTGAATGAAATTGAAAGTACAATTTTGACGTTTTTCTTTTTAAAAATTCCTCGATGAAATTGAATTCTTACATTGTCCTACTGAGACCCAATTTTCACCCTCAATCAACACAGCTCCATTTTTAATGTGCTTTTTACTTTAGCTCATTCCGCAACTCATGTATTTTTTTTCTTTTTTTGGTCATTTTACTCTCTATCTGCCTCTTACTGTTTCTGTTAGCCTCTTTATTTGGTTTAGCTTAACGTTATGGTCGCTTTTCTATCTTGATCTTCTATAGACATTCTAATGCCGGTCTTTCTCTTACACGCTCTCTTACAATTTTTAATGAATAGTGATACAACGTTTTATGAAGCGAAAAAAACATGCAGACAAGTATGGAAAAGTTCATATTTTACAGGAAAATCAGAACGTGCATTTACTCATGTCTCTCTATCTATCTATCTATCTAGTTAACTAGCTAGCTCAACATATAGAGAATTGGAATGCAGTCACCGGGTGCACTAATAGACATACACACGAAAGAAACACAGAGCATTGAATAAAGAAAATTAATACATTTAGAATAGGTTGAAAATTGTCAGCAAGCAGCAGCATTCATCTCATGCAGGATCCAAGGATAAAAGCTGTAGCTCAACTGTTTTTCCTTAGAATTAATCTAACACATTCTATGCATATAACCAAGTTGTAATCAGTATGTATGATGTCTTTCATATATAAGTGTGTGCGTATTTATGTGTGTGAGTGCGTCTTTGTATATATTTTAGGAAATGGATTAAATTCGACATATTGTTATTTTTTAATTGATTTTGTTTAAGCGTTATTTTTATGGACACTCATATTGATTATTGTTTTTAATTACACATTATTTAAAAAAAAAATTAAGCTGTATTAAACTATATCTACCGATTTAATTATATACACACTTCTCTGGCGATTCTCAATACATCTACATCTGTAAATGTAAACAGAGCCAATTTGTTTTTAGGAAATTGTTTAAATCCGACATATTGATTTTTTTATCATTTATTTTGAGCAGTAGAAAAATGTTCAACTGTTCATGTTATATTGTTGGCGGAAAAATGAGTAAAAGGAAATTGGAGTGGCGGTTTGATATTGATTTTCGTGTCATGAATGATACAAGTACGGCTGAAACTTGACCAATATTAACAAAAAAGAACATTTACACTGAATTATGTCTGGAGAAAATGAGTGTTTTTGAGTGGCACTGGTAGTCTACAGAATGCCGAAAGAATATGTTAACGATGATGACAAAAATGGGAAAAGAAAACCACAAAGAACAGATGCAAATATGGAAAGTGGTGCATTAGAATTTTAAAATTTCATGGTTAAGAATTCTATTCCAAAAATAAGCCTGGCATCTTATTCAACAGATTTGATAACTCGGCCGTTTGGTTAATTCTACAACTGTAATATTCCCTGAGAAGAAAAAATTACTTGTAGCGTGACTTGACTGGCTAATCAAAAGGTCTTGTAGAAAAATAATTCTTAGAATGTTTCTACTATTCGTCACAAGAAAGGCATAGCTTCTAAAATAGGTTTAGTTTAAAGAAGAAAGTATCCAAATATGTAAAAATTACTTTGACAAGTTCATTCCCAGAATCAAATCATCAAACAACATTTTCTGAGACATCTACCAGTTTCGTGTAGTTATAATTATCTTTCATTCCAATGAGCACTATAGTAGGTATCGAGCCTAGGTAAGAATTGCAGTTGTAAAAAAGACACAATATTAACGCACGAAATATTTCTGAATATATCAGTCGCAAAAACATTTAAGCAAATATCCATATCTAGTCCGAGGGTGAATGATAACTGAAAAAAAAAATATCATACATTACGTTTTATTAGTGATTGTTGTTATCACTTAGGATACCATTGCCGTCGACATATATATGAATAAATTCAACTTAGTAAATATATACATGTAATGCATTAGCTCATTGGTCATTATATTACCTTTCGATTATGATTGAGTATAAAATGATATTTTGTATTTCGTGCGTAGCTGAGCTTCTTTAGGGCCACGTCCTAGAAGTGTCTTTTAGAGACGAAATTAAGATTAATATGTGTGTTTGTAAGATGTATAATAGTAGCTGAAACATAAAGATAGATGATGAGACAAAGTATACAATGTATAAAAGGCGCGTTTCGTCGCCATCGTCAGCTCTCTCTTTCTCTTTTTCTCTCTCTTTCTCTTTTTTCTCTCTCTTTCTCTTTCTATCTGTAGCCTCCTCAGGTAACAATGAATGAAATACAAAACTGTATATGAGAAAAATGCTTTGCCGACTGAGGATAGATAAGATTATATAAAATAAAATTAGCGTTCGACATCCAATGTCATTCTAGAGTGTTTATATATATATATATATATATATATATATATATATGTGTGTGTGTGTGTGTGTGTGTGTGTGTGTGTGTGTGTGTTTTATTAAATCATATAGACAAGTTTTGTCGATTTATTTTAAGTAAGTTCCTTTCATATTGTCTGATAAGCTTAACAGTTTCATTGAAATACGAAAGGAAATCACCATATTGATAAATGTTTAAATCCAATCTAAGCTTTCGGCTAACATAAGCCATTATCAAAGATGACAGTTACTTTTTAAATATATCAACCAGTACACGGACGAAACAATAATAAATCTGTTTTTGTTGCATGAAAAATTTCAAAGCAACGACTAACTAAATCACGTTCAAATATATATATATATATAATTTTCCAGCTTATTCAAGATAAACTCTCCCCTATCTAACCTTGTAAATTTCTGTCTAGGTGCCTCTCATGTTTCACAAACGATTTCATTTTCAAGTCTTTTTCACTGCTCTTTGGACTGTCCGAGCTGAAACATTGTTCTCTTGAGGATTCTTGAAGCCAGAAGCTAGAGTATGATTGTTGGTAGCATTATTTTAATGTCAGAATGATCTTTTTCCTCTCAATATTTCTCATTTTGAAAGACAGTTGGTCTGACACAAAACGAATTTTCACATGTTCTCTTTCTAGCTGAATAACTCAACATGTATTTCAGTGATTCCTATCTGAAAACCTGGACAAAAGAAACTCATTTTCTTCAGCGGTTTTTTAGTCTCATTGATGAAGGAGCCTTTATTCTGTTGGCCAAAAAGTATTCAGCAGCTGATAAGAAGTCATCATCAGTATGATACTGGTTCCCAGTGAAATTTAATTTTTGTGTTGGCGAACAGATGATAATCAGAGGGAACAAATCAGGAGAATAGGAAGGGTGATGAACCGCGATGATGCACAGTCAGGCACAGCAGCAACAGAAACTATCCATTTGTTTGTTGAAGAATTGTCCTGATGAAATAAAAAACTTTTAGCCAGTTTTCCTGTTTGCTTGGTGTGGATAGCCTATCGTATCTACCTCGACAGGCTATCATATTACTCTACATTGATAGTGTTATCCTTCTGAATACTATAAGATACACAATGTACCTTCCATCCCCCAAATCTGAGGTTATCACCTTCGCTGCAGATAAAACGATTTTGGCCTTCTTTGTAGCAGGTGATGTGACGGGGTCCGCTGCATGGATTGTTTTTGCCTCTGACTAAAAGTGATGAACACTACATTGATCCTGAGATTGAAAACATTCAAGATAAAGAGCTTGTTCTGTCGCAAACAATGTCATATTTCCCGTGTTGTGGTCAGCCTGAGGCGCTTTTGAACAGATGTCGGCAGATCTGGCACCACAGAACAGAAACCTTCGTCTCGCTAATTTCATTATGCAGAATATTCTCGCCTCTATAAATATTGGCTATTTGATTTATAGTCAGTCTTCTGTTATCCATAATTATATGGCAAACATGATAACTGTTTTCTTTGTTGTTAGATGTTACAGAATGTTCATGGTTCTCCCTTCTCCGCCTAATTCAACTTTTGCACCGGCGATACAACCGGGGCATCATCCTTTAATGTAGCAACCATATCAGCATGGATGTCCTTGGAGGCTAATTTTTTTCTTCAGGTGTTTGACAACGATGTAATATTTTGTCCATTTTCAAGAGAAGTTGCTACTAGCAAGATTTGAACGGTCAGATATCAGTTTACCTGGAAATAAACAATGCTCTAATTAATGAAGACTTAAAATTAATGCATGCAAGACTTCACAGTTCTTGTATTACCCTTTCATAGTCAGTCCTTTTCAGACCACCCTCGTATATTCGGATTTGTGTGCGTTCGACTGTATACAGGTCTGCATGTGAACTGGGATCAAATATGGGTTAGATCCGAGTCAATGATGGAACAAAGAACAAATAGACAACTTAAATAAATTTACCATGTTTCGATTTAATTTAAGCATCTTCAGAAAAGTAAGTGAGTAGGAGAGAAAAAGAAAATTCAGTAATTTCTTATGTTTATTTTGTGTTTTTTTTTTCATTTGTTAAACAGACCTCAAGTGTAGATTTCTTGTCAAGCAGCGTGCTTGTGTATAATGTGACCTTGATTAGAAAGGAACATAATTCATTACGTAGAAAATAATTAGAAGTCCTGATAAATATTTTAATATCTATATGTCCAAGTCAAATTATATTATTATATCAGTAACATTTAACAAATGCATACTTAAACAATCTATGTTTCTCTAAAACCACAAGTGATGTTAACTTAAAGTGTTTCATTATCGCACAAAATATACACCAACCAACATACGCGCAACAACTAGAATTATATGAAAATGTTCATTTGACGGTTACACGCAAACACGCATATGCACATTCTCAATGGAATAACGTATAGACCAAATAGAATTGTGCTATATATACACATATAAATTAAAAACATGAGAGCTGTTTGACAGAATAAATTCATGTGAAGTCTGCTTAACTAATAAAATTCAACCAACAAAAATAGAAATACCAATATATTCTTCACTCATCTAAGTTAAGTTTAAAAATGTTTCCAATCATGTCTGCATATCTATATATATATATATATTGAATGTATTTAGGCAGCATTTTTTCATTCATACATCTTTCATTAAATCATATAGACAAGTTTTATCAGACGTTATGAAAAGAATTTACATAAAATAAATAGACAACACTTGTGTATATTACTTAATGAAACATGTATACATGATATATATATATATATATATATATATATATATATATATATATATATATATATATATATATATAAGTATAAAATATTGCACTAAAGATGTATTGCACTAAAGATTGCTATGCATATGAGTTGCAAAAGATGGTGAAGAAAATATATATTCATCATTAATATATATATTTTTTTCTATATTCTATTTACACGTTATTTTTTATAGATAAACGGAAAATGCATTAAATAATTTTCAGATTTTACTCATTTCATTATATATATATATATATATATATATATATATATATATATATATATATATATATATATACACATACACACACACACATATATATGTTTATTTAACGATAAGTTACGGCATACTTCGTTTTAGCTTTTATTTAATTTTTCTTGTGTTCGTCCAAGTGTCCCTTTCTACGACCATAATGGCAACATATACAAACAAAATAATGGTGATAGTATAAAAAAAACTCGGTCTGTGCTTCTTTATCTACTGTAAGTTCAACTTAGAAATACAATAACATCTTCTAAAAAGACAAATACATTTCAACTATAAGCATGACGGAGCTTTTCTTAGAAATATCTTAAAATACAAGATCCAATCAACCTGAATAAGGAAATTAAAATAAATATCTATTTAAAAAAATTAAACAGCTAACTTTATAATCAAAAATAACATACCTTCAAAATCAAAATAACCAATATTATTGACGAGATCAAATTCCCCTTAAGCAACTGTGTTCCTCATCAAACCAAACCCATAAAATAATTTAGTAATCACATTCGTTCCCATGTGACAGTTTACAATAAATCCAGATTGCTACACCTTTGTATTGAGTCATTTTTACATTAATGTTTTGAACGTTTGAATTTATGTTCTGTTCGTCTTTTTACATTTGTATATTATATATACAGTAGCGGCCATAATATAAGGAACGGAAACAACAAAGACATAAATATGTGTATTACTTAAAAATTAATGCATGCTTAGCAATGAAATTTTTACCGAATAAAGATCAGGGTGTAATGCGTAAATATTATACAGAGTTACAAAAATTTACTTAATTGTTTTGTTTTTTTTAACTAAAGATTAAATGGAACAAAGGAAATAAGCTACTGGACAAAAGTTAAGGAACGATGTTAATAATTTGCATAAACTTTTAATTTACATTGTTAAAAAACTCGATGGAGCTTTTCAACAATAAGTAAAAGTTCATTTATCATTAGGACCTTATTTGTAAGCAATATGGCAAATTCTACACGCAAAACGCTCTCTTTTGAAGAAAAAAACTCATTATCACTAACTATCAAGAAAAAAGTCAATTTCAGAAATTTCTGATATTGTTCATAGGTCTAAAAGTGTCGTTCATCGTGTAATTAGCAGGTATAATACCGATAAAATGTTAGATGCAAAACCAAAAACCGGCAGACCTCTAAAAACATCGCAAAGAGAAGATCGAAGAATTGTTAGAATATCTACAAAAAAACGTTTCGAAACTGCTACATCAATTGCCCGTAAATTTAATGAAGAGATATACAATAAGATCTCAAGGAAAACGTTTGCTCGCAGGTTAAAATATGCAGGATTGCATGCCCGTATTCCAGCTCGAAGCCTCTCATCTGGAGTATGCGAGAGAACATGTTGTTTGGATTGACGCACAATGGGATACAGTTCATTTCCGTGACGAGTTTACTATATTTGGTTCTGAGGGCAAAACTTACGTACGCCGTAGGACAGGTGAAAGACTGTTTTCTCAATGTGTCAAGAAAACCGTTAAGTTTGATGGCGGCAGTGTGATGGTGTGGAGAATGATTTTATCTGCAGGAGTTGGCCCTATCATCCGCGTACATGGAAATATCAATGCTGAGATTTACAAAAGGCTTCTTCAGCAGCATATGTTACCAAAATTACACCATAATCTTTATGAATCTCCTATTTTCATGCAGGACAATGCACCTTGCCACAAGGCTCAGAAAGTTATGGCTTTATTTGAAGAAGAAGGAATCGCTCTAATGAAGTGGCCAGCCCAGAGCCCCGACCTGAATCCAATAGAAAATGTTTGGGAGATAATTGGAGAAAGGGCTCAGAAAAGAAACCGAAAAACAAGGATCACCTATGGGAGTTATTGAAAGACGAATGGGAGGGAATTACTGCTGATTTTTGCAAGATATTAATTAGATCATGTGGTCGACAATGCAGAAAAGTCATTGAAAATAAGGGGATGTTTACCAAATATTAAATTTTGTTGATATTTTGTTCACAATCAAGTATTAACAAGATCGTTCCTTAACTTTTGTCCAGTATTTTATTTCCTTCGTTTCATTTAATCTTTATTTTAAAAAAATAACTATTACGTAAATTTTTGTAACTTTGTATAATATTTATGGATTACGCCCTAATATTTATTCGGTAAAAATTCTATTGCCAATCATGCATTATTTTTTAACTAATACACATATTTATGTCTTTGTTGTTTCCGTTCCTTATATTGTGGTGGCATATATATATATATATATATATATATATATATATATATATATATATATATATATATATATATATATATATATATATATATAGATAATATTGCGGGTTTATGCGTTTGAAAATATGAACTAAATATTATACATATGTTTAAATAAAAAAATATATTTTAAATTAAAAATTACAATAAAAAAATGGACATTTATATTTGCGAAATATATAAAAAATTTTTCCTAAATTTACGTTAATCTATAATCTAATTAAAAGGAAGGATCAGGTTCTGTTTTCTGGTATTGTCTTATTTTTGAATTTGTATGGTTCAGATGTAATTTGTCTTTTTTTTTAATTTGATCGTATTTACAATTACAATGGAATAAATTATGACCATGGAATATTAGTGTTTAAGCAAGATATGATGTCTATAAGAAGCTTTATAAACTTAAACCATTATAAATTTCCACCACCAACTTTTTTATATATATATATATATATATATATTATATATATATATATATATATATATAATAAATAGATAATATTAGTGGAATGTCATACATATGTGTCCCCATGTATTTTTCACAAAAAAATTTGGGTTCTGGATAACTCGATTACAATGGAATAAATTAAAACCATTGGAATATTAGGCGGATCCAGCCTATATAATCCTGAAATTCTGGAATGTCACTGTGTCCGATTTTTTTAGTGCGATAACTCTATGGGTAAAATTTTTTTCGTTGTATTTGCAACGAAATTTTGCACGATAAAATAGTTTTTGGATAGAAATTTGGGAATAATCAAAATTAATTGCGAAATCCAGCCTCACCTATGAGATAAAAATAATTGTTTGTTCGGAAATTAAGGACTTACGTACATCATATTGTCTTTCAATTAAGTGGCGGCAGAAGAATTATCGTTGAAATAATCTAATGATCTTTTTGGTGGTAGTGGGGAAATGGAGAGACATTCCGTATTGTTTATTGTCCCAATTTATTTCAGACAATTCCTTAGCCATTTTCAAGGTGTCCATTGTTAGTTTATTTCCATGTAGATGTTATAAGTCTAATTGCGTTGAACAGTAGTAAAGTACCTTAGAACACATTTGATTTATTTTTAAATAAAGTAGTTTCATGAATTGGCCCTTGGAACAATAACCAGTTCGGACAGTTTCTGAATTTACTTGTTCTATTAAAATTCAAAAAACTTCAAGAAATATAAGATTTTCCTTGTCTTTATGCATTCGATGAAATATGATTAAAAGAATGTTTGTCGCCCAGATACAAGCACCTACAAACTGTCTCACACACACACGTGTGTGTGTGTGTATGTGTGTGTGTGTGTGTCTGTGTGTGTGTGTGTTTATTTTTCACAGGTAAAATAATTGTTTATTCAATTATGGACTCTATAAAATTAACATCAGCGCTATCAATGGTCTTTGTTTTGGGGGATGTCTTTCGAAAGATCGATCTTCTTGCAAAGATAAAGAAAACTCAGTTCCCCCCTTCTATATTGGGTGTTCATATAACTTCCTGCCACATTGTTGCCGTGTGTGTCCATATTATAAATTCAACTCGTTTGCCTCCCTGTTCATGGTGGCTCGACCATCTAAGGTTGACTCTGCATTTGGTGGCTATAAGGATACCTTCTGAGATAACTATTTATTTTATGTTCTGCTCTAACGCCGACGACAAAGCTTTGTGTCTCTTCGGGTGATGGTAACTACAAATCACTGTCTCTTTGATCAAAACTTCTCTGATATTAAATTTGTTTCAAGCTACATATAGAGTTTCACATCCATGATAGATTTAGAGATGGAAACTTATATAATAAATTGACTTTTTTCAAGCAACACTATTTAATTTTACCTATCATTATCCTTCAGGAAATCCAACCTACTTTGAAGTGAGCAAAAAAAAAAAAGCATTCTGAACATTTCAATTAATCAATCATCACTCTAGCGCGTCTGACGCTTGAAGCAATCAATGATGTTCAATTCGATCGGTCACCTGTCTGTAATCTGACGTTAGTTCTTTTTAGTTCACTTTTCGTCTCTAGTTCATTTCTCTTTGGTTTTCCGTTAGCTCCGCTTCTGTAGTTCTAACCGAGTAGACGAAAGCGTAATCGTATGACTAAGTTAGTTCTGTTTGGAGACACGCCTTGTTTTCTAATATTCCCTTTTCAAGTGTTCAGATAAAAATCTCATGTTCAATTTTCTATTAAAGAAAAGAAAATACCACTTTTCTACTCTGCGCAGTGTTGGCACCGCGTCGCTCATGGTTCGTTTTCAATACAAAGAACTTCAATATCTCTCTATATTTCTGAGATGAGGTATTATGTACATTATTTACATTATTCGGACTATTGTCCTCATCATTTTCGCCATATTGGAAACATGAAAGAGTGGATAAAAGCGTTGGTTAGATCCAGTGACAGGACCCAAAGAGTCCGGTTAAGGCAGTGGAGAACTTTCAGCGGGAAATTAACAGGAGATAACCGATAACTGACATCCATTAAACATGGCAGGTGGAACTAGAGCAGTCTACCTCAGTGAGCGAAATAAAGGGTTAAGTTCGACATTCCAACTACCTGAAGAATGCCGGAGCGTACAACAGCCGGAACGTTGTAATAAATATGGCGACAAAGATGAGGACATTGATCCGAATAAAGTCAATAAAGAACTTCAAAAGAACAACAACAACACAAATCAATATTTACGCTTTCCACAGCTAAAGTGACCCGCAGACTTTCGTCGAAAACAAAAGTAAGAAAACTATAAACTCAAAATTGAATTTCCATCGAGTTTGGTACATTCATTTTTGCCCAAGCTAAGAATTAAATACCAGATATGAACTTAGTTCTTTCGCTTTGTGTTTCAAGTATAGTAAATACAAAAGATGGCTATGAATTAAAACCAGACTGCTTAGGGCTGGGTCATTTGTCCTTCACTTACGGCTGCATCACCTGTGGTGTCCCAGAGGCCCTAATAGCTTACGTAACAATGAATAACTAACAATCAGAGAGCAGAAGCGACTTTGAATAAACTAAGTTATCCTTGATTTTTCTCCAGTTATTATTTTCATTTTATTTATTATAGATTTTATTTTAGAGATGTGAACTTTCTGTCAAGTACCCTGTAGCCCACATCACTTTTTGGTTGTTTGTTGATATAGGGTATCGTTTTAGTACAAGTCATTGCATTTCTGCTGAATCAGTGTCTGCTGTTGTAGAAATGAATCTTTGGACAGAACTAGGTAAAGAGCGACACTGAGATCAGTAGGACACATTCCAAAAGCTGGGCAGAGTACTGCGAGGCAGGAGCATTTCTTTGGTAACAAAGAAAAGAATACTGAACTGTTACGTGACATCTGTCCTTCTTTACGGCAGCGAATTTTGGACGATTTCCTCAAAGATGAAGAAGATACTTGAGACGACATGATGTGGTTCTACAGAAGGGGGCTAAGGATATCATGGACCGGACGCGTGAGCAACGATGAGGTCTTAGAGACGTTGCACGCAAGGAGGAAGCTAATACTTAATATCGGGAAGAGGGCAGATGATGTTTTTGGAACATAAAATGAAGAAAGAGGGCCTGGAAAATCTGATACCCACGGGTCGAATAGATGGAAAGAAAGACAAGGGAAAACAACGCGTGACATACCTGGCGGACTTAAGCAAGTGGATAACATAACGTGGTCTGCGGGAGGAAGCAGCGGGAAGGAACTTGTTGAGAGCTGCAAGGAATAGAGGGAGATGGAGAGCCATGGTCGCCTACGCCCGGAAAGGATATGTAACATAGAAAGAAATATTATTCTTTATAAGGGTACATTCGGCATTCATTGGTCGAGCTTTCTTTGTAGCCGTCGGTTGAAAATAATGAATATTTTTTTTCAAAAATTCATTATCTTGATTATCTTATTTATTCTCAGGGTCACATGTGTCACCCCTTTGTGATGGTGCTGTTGAATGTCCTCAAATGGTTTCTGTTAACTGCTACAGTTATGATTTTTGTGATTCTGTGACAGAACGATTGTCTTCAAAGATACCTATCATTCCACGAAGACATTTTAACTATCGATCTAAGAACGTAGTTTTATACAGCCAATAGTTTAGATATTACTGAACGAGTTTGCCCCCATGCAAGACATCCCAATGAAAGTAGCAATCAGTTTAGACTATTTAAGAACATGAGTAGAATTTTGGGTTAAAGTTTTATTTGTGCAGCAGTTTCCAGTGTTAGGCGAAACTCCAGTTAAAAAGCCAATTCGGTGTTTCCTTATCTTCTATACTAGCTTTGTTGCAACTGATACTTATACCGGGCTATTTGGAGTATTAATATTTACTAATACCACAGCTGGAATTTTTAGAAGATTTCAGTTTACGCATAGTCATGGCTTTCATTCCAATTCCACATAGTTGTATGTGTTTCGGAACTCACGGCTTCCAAAATGACTACAACGCTTGATTAACGAACGCTTACATTTCTACTAAGCCAATGATCCAGACGTCAGTATTGTGGTTTTTAGCCTTTAAAATCTATTCTCAAATGGTTTTGACAGTGTTTTTTATCACGGTGGATTCATACGGAAGGGTAAAAATAAAACATATTCCATATAAGTTAAATTAATAGACATCAGAAAATGAGCAAACTTTGTGCCTTTAACATCAATAATAATACATTTGAGAACTAGAGTTCTATAAATTGAATAAATCCAAATATATTGACAAATCCTACTGACAAATATCAAAAAGGAAAAAATTATCGATCATCATTTGTATAATAATTAATTTGAACTAATTTTCATCGTCTTATTTTAAATCAATTTTTCTATCTCTCTACACTCATGTCTTTCTCGTGAGTTTGATTTAATATCGAACTATGATCTACCTGAAGCTCATACTTCCTCTTCTTATGCCTCACTTTACGTATCTCGCGTTTTGAATTCTTACATTTCATTTATCCTGTTTCCTGTATTTTACTAGTGACTATCAAGTGAACTCGAAGCGTTTCACCGAGCTTTTTATTTGGCTATAATTATTTCAGAAATACCTAAAATCGTTTTAATTTGTCTTCAATCTGCGATCTATATATGTTTACCATTTTCATTTCACCTTTTTGATATATCATTTCAATCGTCTTATCCAAAAGGATTATACTTTAATAACTTGGATCCTATATAGGCTGGTATGTCCGCATTTCTTTTCGCATAGAATAAACTTTACTTGTTTTATTGACTCTCTAAAAGAAAAGGCTAGAGACTGTATGATTTCACTCGTCACAATAATAAAAGAAAAACCGTGGAAATTAGTCGTAATTCAAGGCTCGACAAGAAAATTGCATACACTTGAATATATCATTATATAAGTAATTAAATGACAAAACAGCATATATATGTATATATATATATATATGTATATATATATGAGTGTGTGTATGTATACATATATATATATATATATATGTGTATATATATATATATATATATATATATATATATATTTATTTAAAAATATAATTCCAACACGCTACATAAGAGTTCTCATGTTTCAAAACAAGAGCCGAAAACTTCAATATAATTATTTCAATTAAATTGAATTAAGGTACTAAACTCTGTTATATCTTCAAGCGAAAAGTATTTTGATATAACTTATTTCTGAAATTTACGCGTTTATATATATATATATATATATATATATATATATATATAATTTGGTGAAAAATAAAACGCAATATAACAGAGCTATTTAGTATATATTAATAAATATAAATAATACCTAGTTTTATGCTATAGGCAATCATCAGTTCTACATAAACTGCCTGTTATAGGGTTTACACTTTTAAGTCATGTAGCGTTAGCGTAGCTGGGAAATTTATTTAAAGTATTAAATAATTAATTGTACTATAAAATAAATTTAAATTTACTTTCAAAGTTGCAGTTATAATTAAATTAAGAAATTTAAAATTCAAATTCATTTTAAAATGTTGAAATCCATATAAGCAGAAATCATACTATTTTTTAAGGGGATACCGCTCTTTGGAACGAGATAAATAATTGTATAGCGATAATAAAAACAATATGTCACAGCAAAAATAACAAAAATACTATTAATAACATAATAATAAGTAATAGTAATATTAATAATAATATAATAATAATAATAATAGAAATAATATTAATAATATAATGATAACAGGTATTAATAACATTAATAATAATATATGTGGGGTACGAATAAGAAAAATATATTAATCTGCATCAAGATGCTTGAGAAGGTATTTCTTTCTTGTACTGCATGTGATCATTAATTCAAGGGAATTCTTTTTTACTGGTAGATTATCCGTGAATATGTAATGAACTATATTTTTTGTATGAATGATTCATGAATTTATAAATTATATTTGCACCTTTTAATTGAAATTAAAATAACTGATCCAACGTTCAACTTTCGGATAATAAGTGTGACATTACTGTAATTATTGAACAATATAGTTCATGCCATATTCACGGAAAATCTACCAGTAAAAAAGAATTCTCTTATTGCTATATTTGTACAAAAACGCACAACCTTAAAATTTAAATTCAAAGTCAGCGTCGCGACCGCACGTTCCAAAACAATAACATATTTCTCATAGCATTTTTTCAGATTACACCTCTATTTTCGTTGTCATCTTATTACTGAGAAGTGAAAAGAGGAACAAAATCCACTTCCATACCTGATGATGTCTGTAGGAACAGACGAAAGCTTGTAAAAATTAAAAAGACCTTATGCAACTGAAATTTATGACCAGGGATCATATCATTCATATACAGGTTCGGGGTTGATGTATCTTATTTATATAGTTTGCGACGATGTATTCTCGCCATTTAAATCATTAACCTCTATATTTGTTTTTTGTATGAATGATTCATTAATTTATAAATTATATTTGCACCTTTTTTTATTTTAATATGAATATATATATATATATATATATATATATATATATATATATATATATATATATATATATGTTTGTGTAACTTGCATTCATTTCATATGATATATAGATATTTGTTTCAGTTTTCTATTTCGTTATTTTAGATTGATTCGTTTTCCCACACAAGCCACTAATTCATACATATTCAAGCATAGATATGTGAAGCCAAGCGTTTTGAGACTTATTTCAAATCAGTTCTTCTATCTATTAATATCATAAAATAATTAATGAAAATTACTATGATTTGATAACGCTAATTGTTTCACTCAAGGGATCCAATATAATGTAAAAAGAACAAATATATATTTAGTTCGTATTTCATTTGTATTACTCAATTAATTGATGATATTTATTTGTTCTATATGAAATTTGTAATCAATATTTCGAGTTTAAATATAACAATGTTATCAATTGTTTGATCGTATCTACAATTAACAAACGTCAGGTTTTCTCTCTTTATTTCAAATGTGGGTTGTAATAGATCAAATGTAATTCGTTTAAGAATTTGACACGAGATCGACGCATAGAACTGTAATTAATATAATATTCAGATATTCTCCAGATAGTCTGAGGATCATATAAGCACTTATAAATTTACCGTTGTTCTGTCTTCTTAGACTGGTTGGTTGGAAATGATCATTTTTCAAAATAAAAGATGGAGTAATGCTATCATATCTGTGATGGGGTTTCTCAGTCCTCGTTTACCGCCGCTAATTGAATTCGAAACCGTTTATGCGGCATTGTATCAGGTGATATATTAATATCTGTGAATTTTTCCCATTGACGTCATGTCGCAAGTGTATTTCTACTTCCATGTTGAATGTTCAGATGAGCTTCATTATTTAGCTCCACAAATTCAGACCTTTACAGGTGGGACACGCAATGCTGTATCCACAGAACATAGTTACTGATAATACATCCATTTTCCAATTGGAAGGAGGAGATTCTAATCAAAAAATATTCCCCCCAATACAAGAACTGATATTTTGTCGAACATACCTGCATGTGGGGGCTCCCCTGAATACTATATGTCTAACCTCATCAACTCAAGGATCTATAGAATCGTCAATGTTTGTCTACTCACCCTCGTTAAAAATAGACTCTTCTATAAGAATTAGCTTTGACCAATCAACACCACACATTGTGAAACCCGGCTTGTTATTGGTCGAGACGTCCCTAGAATGTGTATACTGTTTTCCCGCCAGGTCGTTGGAGCCTACTTTGGTTTCCCAAAACAAATAAAAGGACGAATTTCAGTCCAATTCACCAGTCAGATCTTCATTCCTAGAGAGATGCCAAACTGTTCCACGCAAGTCATAACTCTGGCCAACCAAGACTTTGCCGCGCAAAATATCTGACTCCACAATCCGCAAGTTCTCTCTCAAGAACTATATCCAAACATCACTTACGATATTTTAAAAAGTGACATATTTTTCTCACTACTTAATAAGTATTAGTAAACAAACAATCAAATTCTCACACAACTAAAGTTACGCAACTCCTGCCAATTATACAAACAAACTTACGTACAAACACTAATAACTGAACTAGCACAAAGGACAGTTTTGTACGTAACTGAACACTTAGTTTAGTTTTGTAAACAAATCTGAATAGCAATTGCAAATACCTTCAAACATTCACAATAATATTCTACGCAACCAAATACATCTCTTCTCATTTATCCATTAAAGTTCAACTCAATTGTATTCTCAAATCGTATATTAATTGTACATAAATGCATGTTGTTTTATTGAAATCTCATAATCGGTGTTTCTTACTCAATTGTCGTGTGATTGATTCGTTTTTGAATATCTATATTCTATATTGTTGCGGATTAATATGGTGAACATGCCCGTAAACTAACCATCTTGATATAAAAAACTTCTGATACCAAATTTAAACTCATAGCAATCCCATCAGATCAATCATGTGCTTATGTTCTACATTAATCTCATATTACATTACTTACGTGCCCGAGTGGTTAGAACTTTCGAATACTGACAATGCAGGCAGGTTCGAATCTCAATCGATTTTTCAGGAAGCTGTAACTAAGGTCTGCTCAGCATAGTTGCAGTATAATATCGTCTCTGTAGGTATTGACTAAACACATATGCGCCTGAGCATGCGTCTGAAATAGGGATTGACTAGCCACCCTAGCAGTGTCCTTGAATACTATCGGCTACTATTATTACATTACTATCAGTTAGTCTACCTTGAGTGTCTCTCGAGAATTGTATTGTTTAAAATTTAGTAAAACTATGCTTGAAAACAATTCAAACATTCTTTTTATAGTAATTTTGTTGTCAACACCATCAATGCTGCAGCATCATAACGGTAAAGATAAAAATGGTGATTGCTACAGTGATCTAAAAACTGGATTGAACTAGAGCCTGATCAGCTTATTGAATCAGGTTACTGCGTCCGTGATAACTTTACTTAAATCTATGTTTATGGTATTACCTACTTGTTTTGTTTTTTCATAGTATCAGTTGTCAAAAATACATTTTAGTCATGTTATAGACAGTATGATTTTGTCCTCAGAAATCTCGTGTCAAACACTATCTTTTGTCTGCTTTTAGTTGTTCTTGTTTTTTTTTGCTCTCTTTTTCTGTTTCTACTAAAAACAAAAGACAAAATCGGATTATCACGAAACGAAAACATATTGTAAAAATATCCGAGGTGACCATTCTGGTCGTCTTACCCATCCAGTATATCTTCTACTAACGATAGTAATTGGTGCGAGAGAAAAATGGCACACGATCTTTGTAAATACATCTTAAATATAAACAGAATTGGTGTATCTCGATACTTCAAAAAAAAATTTAAAAATCAAATATATTTAAAATGTCGTCTATATTAAATTGTCATAGGAAATTAAAATACTAAACGATAATATTAATTTAACATTAGCAAAATCGTCCAAATGTATTTATATATTTGTATATTATTTCTATTATATTGGCATTTCCTGTTACATGTACATAATGATGGGAAAATATGTTGCTCTTATTTACAATATTAAAGTTCTATATAGTCATTAATATTTAAACAGTCCTAAATTCCCCGGTATGACGATAAACTACATCCGGCAGCAAGGACTATGATCTAATGATAAAGGAGCGTTGAACCATCTCTTAATTCTTGTTGTTCCCAGGCCCACCCTATCCCCGGGTGCTACAGCCTGTTAGGTTCGCAGCTATGGTCAAACACGGAACCCCCCAAACAAAAATAAAACTATATGAAACTATAAAACAAGATTTTGATAAATACCATCAATATACTTTTAGATAAAAATACATTTTATCAGTAGTTCTTCGCATATAATAACGTTCAAAATATATTTAGTTGGAGCCATAAAATGATGTTCAAATATCTAGTATATATGTCGACACTAACATCTATATGTACAAAAGCTGAGCATCATCTACCATGTATTCAATTGTGAAAACAGAATAACATATACCATCTATTCTTCTACTCTTATCTACAACATTATTGCCTCATGAAATAACTGCTTAGTTGTTTTTGTTAACATCTATTTTTTGGTAGGATGGGATTCGAGTCTTCCATTTGTCCTTCAATAAGTTCAACATTTGGTTGTCAAATTTCTTCACATATTTACCAACATTTTTGTTATTTTTGTTGTTCTTCTTCTTCTTAGTAGTAGTAGCAGCAGTAGTAGAAATAGTAGCAGCAGTAGTAATAGTAGTAGAAGTACTAAAAGTAATATATTTTGTGCTCTGTACATTCCTTCATCGGATCATTACCCAAGACTTATTGTAAGGCAAGACGGTAAATATATCGATTCTGCTTACATAAATTCAGGTGTTAAAGGATGCTTAATAGGTACAGTGTGTATTTTCTTCACATTCATATTATTCTCTTTGATAGATGAACATTTCAACACAGTGCAATATGGTAATCTCTGATAAACAAATGTCATTTAATTTGCCTGTCAATACAATTTGTGTTCATGTTCTATATGTATAACAGTAATTTACAATAGCATTTTTCATTGTAAGAAACAATTTCAAAATTTTTATATTTAATTCTATTGTCAAATACATTAACAAACATTAGACATTTTCATGACGGTCGTCCTCGAGTATAGAATCTAGAGGTTGGCAGTGAATATTTCGGAGACAGTAGGGAAGCGTAGTGGAGGTTCGCAGTGGATATCACAGCAGAGTGTAGTTCATCCTTCTCCTGGTCGCCTTTGGTCCTTCCGGTAGGAGGAAACAAGATGGCCGCCTTTATACACTATGAATACAGTGTTGGGCGGCTTCTGATTGGTCAACCTTCTATTGGTCGACTATAAAGGGAAATAGTGACTCGCTCACTAGTTATGAGTTTATATACCCAAAAAACAGTAACATCCCCCCTTATTTTGGGTATATTATGGAATCTGCAAAATTAGTTATATAGACGAGTCTATTTCAGGAGTACAGTACACCGATAAGTTAAGCTTTTTAGTGAAACTTTTTGTAACTTTTTGTTTGATTTTCTGTTTTTACCTTTGTTTAATTCTCTTTATTCTCTATAATTTTCTTTTCTTTTTTCTTTTTTATTTTTCCCTTTTTTTCAGCCCTTTTTGATCTTTTCTTGTTTTGTTTGTTCATTTTTCTTTCTTTCTTTTGAGTTGTTTTTATTTCTTCCTGTTTATTTTAAGTTTTTACCTATGTGAGGAAAAAAAAAATACGGACAAAAGCAGAAGTGTTCGGCGTGGTGGGCCGCTAAAACGCATCATGGCCAACAATAACACCGAGGAAGGCAATACGCCGCCTTCTCAACAGGTTTCACCTGCCAAGACGGCCTGGGGTCAAAACAGGCCGCAGCAAAAGGATGCAGCCTTTTACGGTGAGCAAAGGGCAAAATTTGAACAGACGTTCAAGGAAAATGAATTCTTGACAATCCAAGAAGCGTTGGATGCTGTCGACACAAGAACGATTTCGCTCCTGACTTCGGACGTAAAGACACGAAAGTTGATTGGTGTCGGCAGAGAAGGGATGGAGGAGGCCTTAAAGGCGCTAAAGATCGTTCCGAAAATCCTGGCGCGAAGAACCAATGCGCTCTGGGACTTGCTCTTGGCGACAGAAGAGCAGGCTAAAGCTTTGGCCGGAAGTCTGCTAACAACAAAAAGTCTGCGCTAGCAGACGGAGTATATGGGAACACGTAGGACCAGGGTTACAATTCATGGCGTCCCGGCGGACATTGGAGAAGATAGGATGGAGGCCTTTTTCGCCAAATATGGCGAAGTGAATGAGGTAAAGGCCCTTGTCAGCAAAAACGGGATACAGACAGAAGATATAGAAGTTCAGATAACACTGAACAGAAAGAATTTCCAGGATATTCCAAACACCCTGATATGCAGAAAGAGGAGGATGCTGGTCGTGGTTGAGGGGAGGAAGCCGTGCTGTTGGGCATGCGGTGCATTGGGACACATGTCCAAGGATTGCCCTGGCAAAAAGGGGAATCCCACTCCCCCTCCTCCAGCACCAGCAGCAACAGCAGCAGTGACGGCAAAGCCAGCAATGGAGAAACCTCCCGAAGAAGGCTGGAAAGAGGTGGAGAAGGGACACAAAAAAACGAATGTTCCAACGTCCCCAAAGAAGCAGCCCGAAAAGAAGCCCAAAGAAGTTCAGCCTTCTAAGGGACAGCCGAAACAAAAACATCAGCAGCAACAACAACATCAGCAGCAACAACAACAGCAGCAACAACAACAACAGCAACAACAACAGCAGAAGCAACAACAACAACAGCAGCAACAATAACAACAGCAGCAACAACAGCGACAGAAAAAGAAACAGCAGCAAAGTCCGGCTCCGGCAAACTCGCCAGAGAAACAAGATAATGCGATGGAGGTGGAGGAAGTGCCTCCCAAACGTGCCGCCTCCTTGAAGAGAAGCCGTGAAGAAGACGAGGAGGACAGAGATCAACAAGTGAAAATAATTCACGAACTAATTGGATGCATTAGTGAAGAAAGGAGGAGGGAAAAAAACAGGTGTGCTTCTGTCCCCTCCTCACCAGTTAAAAAGACAGACACCCCAGCAGATAGGAGTCTCCCTCCTTCCTGGTCTCGAATGCCACTCCCTTCTACCACCCCCACTCCGCCGCACACACCTACTCCTACTGCATCAGACCCGCCAACTCCCCAACCATCCCTCTCTACTCCGACCCCTTCATCCACTCCCACCCCACCTCCCCCAGGTAGGGGGAAGAAGAAGAAAAGGATCTTCGGGAAAATCGAAGATATTTGTAAAGTTGAGAAGGAGGAGGTTGAGAAAGACCTTTCCTCCCGCAAGAGGGCGTTGTTAGGGCCTCTAATAAAGCTGTCTTCTGTAGACGGCAAGTCGATTGAGGACTCGAGAAAATTTCCTGGTGCCCCTAGTGTGGTTGGGCTCATCCGGGACACTGGTAAACACCTGAAACTGTGGTCTCATCTCTTTGAGGCCAGAGAGGCCTTCCCGGAAATAAGGATGGTCGAAATGGCTGGGACAATCCGTCGGGGTCCTTTCACCCTCAGATTTCCGGCTCGTATGTGAATAGGTTTTTTGCGCTTATTCTTCTTTTTTGCAGGCCTAGAAAATGTAAACCAAGTTAGCGACTCTGAATGTGAGGGGCTTAAGGGATCGGGGTAAGGCTGGCCGCCTGCTCCGGGACCTTCTGTCCCTGGATGTGGATGTCGCCGCGATCGAAGAGACCCACTTTGTTTGCAGTGCCGATGCGTGTGTGCTGAAGGATGACTTTGTTGTCTATTCAGCATATGGGGACCGGTTTGCCAGAGGAGTTTCTTTGCTAGTCAGACGGACTCTTGATGCGAAGGTGGACCTTGTGCATACCGATGCCGAGGGCCGTTTGATCGTAGCCGATATTGCCGTGAAAAGTGGTTCGTTCCGAGTCGTTGCGGTTTATGCGCCCAATGACCAGGAGAGCGGGTCTCGTTTTTTCGGCGGTTGGGGCCGTTCCTGGTTGATTCAACGCGCCTAGTTTTAATGGGGGACTGGAATGCCATTCTGGACCCCAACTTAGACAGGGGGCGGGTGTTGGGAGAAGGGACGATCGTAGCCTGGTTAATCTGATCGACGATTATGGTCTCGTCGATAGATACCGGGTCGATCATCCCGGGGAACATGTGGACGTGGGCTTTAGTTGGCCTTCTGACAAGGTGGTTAGCTACCTTGACAGAATGTTAGTGAGAAGAGCCGACATAGATCTGTTAGATTGCCCTACGTTCCACAGGGTAGGCTACACGGACCACAAAATCTTTTGTGCCCGTGTAGCGTTAGACCATAGGCCTAGAATGGCTGGGTACTGGAAGATCAATCTGTCTTTACTGGACAGGCGGGACTTCCAGGAACAGCTAACTAGATTAGTGCAGCGGAAGCTAGTGGGGGCGGTTATCGGGAATAAGTGGTGGGAACCCCTTAAGTCTAGGATTAGGTCTTTCACCACTGATTTCAGCAAACGTCTCGCTCTAGATAGAGCTGGTAAGGTGAAGATACTTAAAGCTAGTTACACCCGGGCGGTGGCTGGGGGGATCCCCTAGAGATAGCCTTAGCTAGGGCGGCCCTGGATCGTTTGAATAGCGAGCGGTACATGGGCCAGGTAATTAGACATAAGTTAAGCAAGATGTCTTCCGAAGCTGTGAACTTGGGCGCAGATCTGCGCAGGGAAGAGGTCCGTAAAGGTGGCGATCGTTTCATTCGTGAAGTCAAGTCCCCGGAGGGGCATACTGTTCGGGCCACTGACGACATGTGCGAGGCGTTTCGGCGCCATTTCGAGAACCGGTTTATCAAGGAGCCTGGTCTCCGTGAGGAGGAGTTTCGTAGCTATTTGGCTGACTTTCCTCGGCTTTCGCCGACTGAAGCGGCTAGCTGCGAGGGAGAGATCACGGAGGGCGAAGTCTACGTGGTTTTGAAGAATGTCGGTAGAGGCAAGTCGCCCGGTCTGGATGGTTTGCCCTATGAATTGTACTTGAGGCTGTCGCACATCTTTGTTCCGATTTTGACAGCAGTGTTCAACAACTGGTTTCGGTCGGGGTCCATCCCCAATCGGATTACCAGAGGCGTGATCACTCTGTTGAAAAAAGGGCAAAGGTGGTGGGGAAGCTAGATGATTACAGGCCCATAACTCTGCTAAACACAGAGTTAAAGATTATGGCCAAGATCCTGCAGGAGCGTTTGCAGTCAGTTGCCGAGTCTCTGTTGGGACCCGAGCAGACTTGTTCTGTGAGGGGCCGAACAATTCAGAGCAACCTGCATCTGATCCGCACGATCATAGAGGTGTAAAAGACGACGAAGAAGCCGCGCTGATCAATTTGGATCAGTCCAGGCATTTGATAGGGTTGACCATCGCTACCTTGCTACTGTCCTGCAGGCCTCTGGATTCGCACCCAACTTCTGCCGCTGGATTAGCCTCCTGTATCGCTCCCCCAGTGCTGTGGTACAGGTGAACGGACGGTTGTCGGACGCTTTCGTGCTGTCTAGGTCGGTTCGTCAGGGTTGTCCGCTGTCGCCTCTCCTTTATTCTTTGGCGTTGGAGACTCTCCTTCGCCGGCTGAAGGACGAGACCGGCAGTCCGGCCCTACGTGGAATTGCCGTGCCTGGAGGGTCTCGAGCCAGGGTTTCCGCGTACGCCGATGACGTATCTGCTTTCGTGTCGTCCCGCAGCGACATTGAGGCGGTACAGAAGGCGCTTGATCGGTACGAGAAGGTGACAGGGGCCAAGATATACCGCGACAAGTCGTCCGGCTTGCGGTTAGGTGCCTGGAAGGGGGACGATCTTCTGTGCCGCTTCGGTTGGACGGACGGTCCTGTCCGCATTCTTGGAATGTGGTTTGGGCCCGACCTCCAGCTGGAGAAGAATTGGTCTGAAGTACGTGTAAAGGTCGATTCTGCCGGTCAGACTTGGAATCGACGGCGGTTGTCCGTGAAGGGCAGGGCGGAGGTGTGTGTTACACACATTTTCCCCCTGATTCTTTATCGGTTGTCCGTACTTCCTCTCTGTAAAGACCGTAGGAAGGCGCTCGAGCGATCGCTATCCTCCATTTTATGGAGGGGACGCGTGAACAGGGTCGACGGACGAGTCTGCACCAAACGTCCGTGTCATGGGGGGCTGGGAATGTTGCACCTTATGAGTCACATCCGTGCCTCGAGGTTGGCTTTCCTACGCCCGCGCATTGACTAGAGGAGATCCGATTCTGGAGGGATTGTTAGGGACGCCTTCCTAGCCTTACTATCAGTCCCCCCATCTCGCGGGTTGAGCGCTGTTGTAAACCCCGTGGTGAGTCGGATTTCCTCCGCGAGTTTCGGTTGGCCTTGAAGGCCATTCCCCGGTCCAGTGACCTTTCACGGCCTTCGAAGGTCTTCTATCGTGGTTTAGTGGAGGGTCGCGCGAAGGATAAACTACGTGATACGCTCGGCTTGTCGGAGGAGGAGTATCGCTCCTATTGGTCTTAGGCGCCAGCGGCGGATTACCTCAGTAACCCTGACTTTTTCGCTTACCTGGCGATTGGCTCGGAATCGGCTGCCTCTCAATGACAAGGCTTTCATATGGGGTTTGGCGGATTTGCCAGACTGTGAACGGTGTGGTCTTGGTTTAGAAGAAACGGCTTCGCACGCCTTCTACCATTGCCCTGGGTCCGCCCCTTATGGGACCATGTCGGCGAGCTGACGGCTCGTCTCGCTCCCGAACAGCTTGTGTCCATTGATCGCGCATACGCGTGTGACAATGTGTCGCCCCCGTATTCCGGGGAGAAACGAATGGTGTTTCTGATGCTGATGGCCACGGCTCGAATGGG
Organism: Acanthosepion pharaonis; assembly: GCA_903632075.3. Lineage (NCBI taxonomy): Eukaryota > Metazoa > Mollusca > Cephalopoda > Sepiida > Sepiidae > Acanthosepion > Acanthosepion pharaonis. The sequence goes on from CAHIKZ030000156.1 coordinate 1,489,172, forward strand.
GATTTGGACGACGCGGATGGAGGAAGTCTTGCGGGGCAACCAGCTTTCTCATCAGCATCTATTCCAATTCTTTGAGCATCAGCTCAAGATAAAGATTAGATCTGATAGAAAACGATTGCATTCGACAGTCTTCAGCGAAAGGTGGGTAAAAGTAGCAAGCCTGGTCCGTGTGACCGGGGCTAGGCTTGATTTTCTTTTCTAGGTCAACCTATAGCACATCGGGGTGGCTTCCTGTGGAACCCTCCCCTTGGTTAGGTTAGACAAGCTTCAGTGTACCTAGTTAATGTGAGTAAGTGTTGTTCCTGGCCTGTATCCCGGCTGCTCTTTGGTTATGGTCCAAGTCGAGATTCCCAGCCTCCCCAGTTTGTTTTGGTCCCCTTTTTCATCTCGACTGGGTCAGCTTTACATTTTTCCCATGCCCGCATAATATTTTATCCCTTTTCCCGCTCCCTTAGCGAGAGTGCTTCTTGATTTTGTCCCCTGGGCAGAATACAGCGGCCTCTCTGTTTTGAGGGTTGGACGGTCCCTACTAACATATGTTATGTTTAGTTTGTTGGGGCGCGTTTTGGTAGGTCCACCTTGTGAGAATCCGGTATTATGGTGCATGAAGGATTGATTGGTGATGGACAAGTTCTTGTGGTGAATGAGCAAATTGTAATGTATGAATGGGTCGTGAGTCAGAATAGCTAGGTATAAGATAGTTAGTGATGACCAGCCTACCCCCCCCCCTTTCGGCCTTGTGCCACAATTCCCTGTAATTTGCAGGAATAAATCTCCTAGTTATGAGTTTATATACCCAAAAACCGTAACAAAATACATTAACAAACAGCATTTGGCATGATGTTTTACAAGTTTGACGTCCCGCGGGTGTCGCCGCTTTTACGTCCGCCTGTGTGTGACTATCCGTCCCTGACAATCAACTGGCTTGGTATTGGTCGCGGCACCAAATTCGATGAATCTGGTTAGATTCGATCCGCCCGTGTTCCCAACTCGCCTCCAACGTTGTCTGTTTTTCCAGAAACTGGTTCTTAGTGAAATCTTCAGGCGATATTCGAATAAAACTTGTTTTGGTACAAATGGTAATGAGGATAACAATATTTTATATCTGGTTTGCTGGATTCTTCAAAATGGATAACACGTTGTTTTGGTAGGCGAGTTTTAACATCTTAAGTTGTCTGTTTTTTAGAACTGGTTCTTAGTGTGTCTTCAGGCGATTGTAAAACTTGTTTTGGTGGTATGAATCGTTCTTCAAGTTCTTGGTTAGAAGATGAGTCGGCTATCTGCGAGGTATCTGCCGAGGTTCTGCCTATTGCCAATTCCAACCGGATCTGGATCTGGAACTGCCCGAACTGCCCGAACTGATCTTCGCTCGCTGCGACTTTGCTTATATGGACACCGACCCAAAACCGGGGTGGGCTCGTCGGGGTTTGAGGTTCCTTGATAATTCCAAATCCACAGTCCACTTCTTTGTTTTCGGTCAGAAAATTTCCACTCCTTTCCATTTTTGGAAGTCCTCTCCTACTCCCACCTTCTTCTGTTCTCATATGGGTATCTCACCATGCCCTCAGAGGGCGTCAACGGCTTTCCCTCTCTCTCGCAGTGACATCTCATACCTATCCCATCAATGGGTGGTCGCAGGCCTCGCTCCCCCCTGAATTACATGATCACCTCCGCCTGGCTCTCGTTAACATTCAGCCAATGGGCGTTTCAGCAGTGTGGGTGTGACCAGACTAGCCTTGTTTTCAAAAAGAAAATATTGCTCGAAAAAAAAAAATCTTTTCTTTTCCTTTTTCCTTCTTTCTTTCTCTTTTCTTTCGTAGTGTGGTCCCTTAATCGCAGCACTTATCCTCAATGTCACCTGGTACCTATCAATGAGATTTTCGCCAATTATCAAGTGGGTGGTCATCTAGCCAAACACAGCCAACTTTTCGTCCCGATAAGGTAGTTTCACTATCCTAGCCGTATTTGCATTCTTGGTGCCAGTTTCTGATAAAATAGCTTCGCTGTCACAGTCAAATTCCAACACAACCTAGATGCTTTGTCCAACGACATTTTCCCATCGACAAAGACTTAACCTACGGTTTTGGTTTTCTTTGTTTTCGTAACTCGTGTGTGGTCAACGGACGACCTATTAAATTTTTATCTCTTTAGAATTCTGTGGAAGCCCCAAATGGCATTCCCGTGACACAGTTAAATGTTTATCTATTTAGAATTCTGTCTCTGAGGCCAGCTAGCCAATCTGGAATTCGTCAATTAGCTTTTCGCCGTCACCAAACCGTTAGACGCTGTCACATTCTGGCGTCATCTATTCCAGATAATATAAGTTCGCCACCATGAAAAAGTTAATTTTTATCTATTTAGAATTCTCGACAATGGCAATAAAAATATTCACCATTTTTCCTTGTCAAAATAACACCGCTTAATGTCCCTTTCGTGATGGCTTTTTTTTATCATCTAAATTTAACTCTCGTCTTTTTTTTCTTTCCTTTTTCTTTTCTCCTTCTAGCAACCCTAAATGGTGTCACATATGCAAAGGCATTTTATGTAGACTATAATTTGTATCCCTAGTCTATTAGCTTTTATGTCTGTTAGTATGAAAAGTAAAGTCACCAAAACACTGACAACATGGCCATCTATAACTGGTTCATGGAGATGATCATACTAATTTTAAGCGAGTAGCGCACTATAATCCTACTATAACCTTTGGTGGGTGTACTGCAACCACACCTCTAGATCTTTATACTCGTTCAACGGAATATAGGGGTAGATAGATAGTACTTTACATATTATTATTATTATTATTATTTTCTTTCATTTTTGGTGTGTACTCTTTTCTGTCCCAACCAGAGACCTAATGTCAGAAAGGGATCATGAAATTTTCTACTGTGCATTGGCGTGGGCTGTTATTATGAGTACAATGTTTTGTATTTCTTTAATGAATCAGGAATCTCTTCAATGTGTCTTTTCCAATCAATCCGAAAGCTCCAGCTACAACTGTTGTTAATGTCCTCATGTGCCACATTTCTAAGATTTCGATTTCAAGGCCCTTGTATTATGGTAGTTTTTTTGAAAATCTTCAAAGAGGCATTACAATCTGCAGGGACTGCCATGTCATTAAGAAGGCACATATTTTTTTTTTTGCGGTCTCTGTGAAAAACGTCTTTGCGATTAGCTTTGATTGGCCTGCCTGTGTGTATTATAATGCCCTATAAAATTGTTAGAGGACCTATCTCCTTAATCTCTGGGTGGTTTTCATACTAATTTCTTGCGGTTTCATTTCCGTAAAATTTGCAGTGCAGATATTGGCCCACTCTGTCATGCCGAGATTTATATTCTCTCGGTGCCAATACCGTGCAACCTGATACAAGATGGTCAATTCTTTCTGGATATTTATCACAGAATCTGCATTTTGGGCTAACACATTTTTCCAATATGCGTGATTGGTAATTTCTAGTTAGCAAGCATTGGTCCTGTACAGCAAGAATAAAACCTTCAGTTTCACCTTTTAACCATGCGATACATAGCCACTAATGAATACGGTGTTTGTCTACATTTCCGAACCCACTTGAAACTCCATTTCGCATTTGTTGGCCTCCGTTATTAATGAATAATTTTTCTTACATCTTTCATGTTGCTTGTTACAGATCATCATTCAGTCTTCTGTAATTTCCAGTTATCTTTGATGGCCGAATTTTGTAATTTTGTAAGACAGTTCTAATTGAACTAATTATCTGCTAACTTCGGTTCTAGGCAAATACACAACGATCAACATCAATTTTGAATGATGCATGCAGTGAGAAGCTTTCTCATTTTGGCTTCCATTCGCTTAATGTCAGACATTGTCCAGTTACGTATGTTGAATGTATCGAACCATTGGCACAGCCGATATATTTATGGTTGTTATTCTTTTATTTTTTTTTTAAAAATTCAGCTCTGTATTCAGTACCAATCGCACATATCTTCAGTATTCTTTTCTTATATTCTTCTTCATTTCGTTATGCTGTATTCCATCTCCTTCACAAATTCCCAGGGACATATAGGCTTCTTCTTGTTCCAGTTTCCTAATATTTGCGACAAATTCTAGTTCTATTGAATTTGTAATTCCCCTTTTCTTGAATGTTACTTTTGCACATCCGAAAATCCATATATATAAACAAATCTGCTATCTATTAATCACCACAAAGATCCTTCCCTGCCTCCCATTAGAATGTCTGACGCTCAACTTCTCGAGAGCACATCTTTGCGGCTGCTCGATCTCACATTGACTGCTGACCTGAGATGTAAGAAATACATTGAGTTAATTGTTTCGTCCACCGCAAGGAAAGTTGACTCCCTGTGCCGCGCCAGGAAATTTTTCTCCCCGGAATCGATCCTTCAAATCTACAAATCAACCATTCGTCCTTGCATTGAGTATTGCTGCCATATATGGTCTGGAGCCTATTCTGTTTGCCTCGGGGATCTTGATAAGATCCAGAGACGGATATGCAATGTAATTGGCCCTGATCTGGCATCTCGTCTGCAGTCGCTCTCTCACAGACGTGCCATCGCCTCTCTCTGTCTCTTTTACAAATATTTTCTTGGTAATTGCTCCGATGAGCTGCTTTCACTGGTTCTCAGACTTCATGAATTCAACCGTCCTACGAGGCTGACATCTCGCTCTCACTCTTTCACTGTTGAAACTGTTAAATGTAGCCGTCTCTTCACCTCCAATAGCTTCATATCTCGCACCTCTCGCCTGTGGAACTCCCTTCCCTTTTCCTGTTTCCCAGATAGCTATAATCTCCAACTATTCAAATGCAATGTCAATCGACATCTCCAGATGCCTTGATCTATCCACTATCCTTCTCCTCATCTTTTCTTGGATCATTCCTATCTGCTCTCGCTCCAAACCCTCTGTAGCCCTTTGCGTGCCAGTGGCTTCCCGCTTTGCTTGGGGTGAAATGCTTATATATATATATATATATATATATATATATATATATATCCTCACTGAAACATTTTACAATATTGAGAAGACCCTTCAACTAATGTCTCGTTGACAAACAGTTTTAGATTAATCATGTAGAGTAGATGATTTAACAATTTCATGTTTAATTTGTATTATTATTATTATTTCATTTGATTTCCTCTCCGAAGATTAAACCTTTCGGCTGGACGATGATGATCTTATCTCAGCTCCTATCCTCAGCATAAAGCAACCACACTTTCTTCAGAAAACGAGCTCTTCCAGACAGCGACATCACCTGCGTATCACCAATGATGTCAAACGCCATGCGTAGTAGAAATATTTATGAAAATAGTCCAAAGTTTGCCAACCTGAAAGGAAAGTTGGAGATGCTGCTATGCTATATTTATTTGATTGGCTCTCCCGGGTTTTGGTACTTCTTTATGTTTGCATGATCCATATACGCAACGTCTATGAGGATCCATTCTTATCTACTCTTGTGAACAAGACTGAGAACAGAGCAATTGCTCTTCAGGCACTTCTCAGTCGAAAGAGTCGTTTCCTAGTTGAGCTTCATTGCTTAGTATCGGCTACTGATGGTTGTGAATGCTTGTATTACTAGTGGGAATGTTCACGCTCTGTTGCCTTAGAATCAACATCGACTCCGCGATCAAGAGCTGATGCCATTATTTTCAGTTACTATTTTCTTTCTGTATTAATTATCATATATTTGAGAGACATACTATTTTTATCCTCGTGTAATTACACAATAGAATCGATTGGGACGTTATGCAAAAATATGGTAACAATCGATTAGAAATCTAATCATAGTTTTCCCTGGATGTTCTCTAATATACCACAATCTTCAATTCATTGCTCTAAGAATCATATTTATTTTATTAAGCATTGACATGCAACCTAGGTTTTAATTTTTCAAATTTCTATAATTTTGTTCTTATTTTTCTTCATATTATTATTATTATTATTATTATTAATATTTTTATTATTATGATTATGAATGTTATTTAGATATCCATATTTTTAAACAGTATCTTCAAATATTATTTACATTATTTCCGACTGTTATCCTGATTTTCATTGTCATATTCAGAACGTTTCGGGCCTTTTACGCTCCGGCCTTCTTGGAATTTTGGACCGAACCCTTTATGTCGTCTACCGGGGTAGAGGGATAAATCGCCTTCATTCACCTAAAGAAGACCGGAGATTACAACGACGGAAACGTTGTGAATATGGCAATGAAGATGAGGATAATCGTCCAAAAAATATAAATGATGTAAGTAAATTAGTAATCCTAATACCTAAGAGATATAGACAGTATGTTTTAAGACCTAAATTCTCGGCAATCGAAAGTCTAAATAAAGAAAATGTACCTATCGATATGTCTTGAACCTTTGCGACTTTCTATTACACTGCATAAAAACAGGTATATCAGTTCAAACACGTGAATCCACTTTATATAACGTTGCTAAGAATTCGAAATATTGTCGGATAAAATCACCCTAGTAATATCAATCACTCTCTCTCTCTCCCTCCACACACACACACATATATATATATATATATATATATATATATATATATATATATATTCCTGGTCCAATTGAATTATTCTTTTTCCTCCATTTTTTAATTTAAAATCCTGCTACTACTTTATTCTTTTTCTTGATATTTTCTGGCTTCTGAATGATTTAATTCTGCTTGAACCTTGTTGAGATCAATATGTATTTTATGATACACTCACCCATAAATCCGAATAAATATACACCATATTTTTGTAACCGTTACACACACACACACACACACATATATATATATATACGTATTTATTGTCATCTGTTCCCTTAAGTGCGCATGAGTCAGAACGTCAGACATGTTCGTATTTAATGAAAGACTCTAACAAAACTCACAGAAGAAATAAATTTAGCGTGTCGGCGTCCATTATAATCCAGCAGTAGTAAGAGTTTCATTGGAAAGTGTTTGTGCTTAAATGCCCGGATGACTCAATGGCGGGAATTTTTTATGTATTTTTCTTTCTGTGCATGACTTTGATATCCAACTGATATTTGTGTAATGTAATTTTCTTTTTACATTTTATTGTTGTCTTTATTGTATTTTTTTATAATAATAATGTCTCCTTTCTTTGGTGAATGAAAACGAAAGAAGTGCTATTATTTGTGCTTTTAATATACATTGGTTGTTTTTTGTTTGGTGGAGTGTGAGACTACAGAAAAAATGTCCGGGGAAAAATTCATTTTTGCTTTGCTGCGTGCAATACGGACCAATGAGTGAAAATCGCGGGAACGGAAGTGAGCACAAATGTGTTAAAAAGCAAATTAGATTTAAAAAGAAAAATAACACACAAAAAATTACAACCAAGATTGAAAAAGGATTTAAAATTGTACATGAAAAACGAAGAAAAAAGGAAAATAGAATAAAATAAAAAAAGGACGTTGCTGAATAAAGACGAGAAAAAAGAAAAGAAAAATTAAGGAAGGGAAAGAAAATTAAAACCGAAATGTTAATAAAACCGATAGAATAAAATAGAGAGTATTTCTCTGTTAAGCAGTGTCTTCGAGGATAATCTTTTAAATTGGGATTGTCAGACTTGGCCAATGATCTTTCTCATCCGACTTAGCACAATCTACCTAATTGGGGTAAAAACTGGCTGGTTACATTCAATGCCTCGAACACCAAACTACTTACATTCTAATATTGCCGATCAAACCCCAAACTACCACCAGTCACGATGAACGGGATGTTCCCTCGGGGAGGCAACGTCCTCAAATTCGAAACTGACATTAAGTGGAACTCGTACATAGGATCAATTGCTAATGATACAGGTAGGCACCCTGTAGTATTTAACTCCTGCTACAAGGGCCAGATCAAGCCAAAAATGCAGTACTGTTGTCATAGCGAAGCAGGAACTGCCAAACATCACTCTTCAGCCTTGATAAAGCGTCTCCGAGCCATTTTGTTTGACGAATTATTCACCACCCTCCAATCTCTCTTTCACAGGCGAGTTGGGAAGTGGCAAGTCTATCGCTTGTTCTGTCGCTACTTTCACGGAAAGTGACCGGACGAACTAGATTCCCTGGTCCCGCTAGTTTAAAAGTACATAGTAGCAAAATACCCCCATTCCTTTCGTATTCCATGGGTAACAATAAGTTCCCTTCAAAATTATCCTTAAATACAATACGTTTACAACCTTGGAGAAACCTAGAGAGACATTATTATGCGTTGAAAAGTTCTTTTAAACATCTCTATCTATAAATGTCAAGATGTATGTGTGTGTGTGTTTGTAACGAATGTACGGCCGCAATTTTCGACGGATTTGCACTAAAATTTACATGCACATGTTCCAAGATAGCGGGAAGGGCAAGACTGACGTTGCATTTCCCAACTCCCATCGATAGTGGAAATAATCGATTTTTTCATGCTTCTACGGCAGTTTTCATGTAGTTTGCGGTCATTTTCTACTGGCCAGAGTGAGAGCCTATAGCTGGCTGCCACGAATAGGAAGGAAGATTCTTTTGGCCAGCTGACTGACACGAATGTTAACTAGCATGCTAGCATGCAAAAAAATCGATAGCTGCATTCGTCACAAGTGGGAAAATTTTATATCTGCATGGCACTTTTCTCCAATTGGCTCATTCACTTGCTCAACGTTGATTCTGATTCCGCAGAACTGGGTTGGGTGTGAAAAATATTTGTTCTTAACATTCTTTTTTCATTCGGTTTTTCCAGTTAGGAGTCCTTTTTTAAAGCTGATCGTTTTGTGTTCATTTTGTTTAGCTCTTTTTTCGTAACAGATTTAATGTTTAGTATAGAGCTTAGAAAAAAAATCGCAGTGTGAGATAGGCAAGAAGTAAGTCATGTAGCAACATAAGCACGGCAAAAGGCACTCCTTTAAAGGCAAGGAAGGGCAACAATGTTTTAAATCAAGTGATAGCGATTGCTGTATGAGTCGTACGATTTTTGAATCAAGCACGGGAAACGCCGGAACATGCTGCTACTTAATCATAAAACATGCTTGAGCCTTCACACTAAACGCGTAATAAAAAATAATCTTTCCATATTATTATTTATACTTATTTTTGTTTTGATTATATACAAAATCTATGGGAATTATATTTATCTCGTTTTGATTATAAACGAAAGGGAAATGCACATAACACAAGTGTTAGGTAGCTAAACAGAATATTTTAACAGCACGATTATACTTCAAGTATTTCATCAACACTTGAATCGTGAATATTTTGCTCTTCATATTGCCACTATTTGTTGTCTATTTTCTCTTCGTGGAGTATCCATACAGACATAAGATTGTCTTTGTTTTTTTCTTGTTTATTTACAGGGACATACGCCAGGAAATGACCTTAACTCAGTCGGTCAGTAAAGAGCCATACATTCTTGGGCAATCATATATCCTTCCATATATAACTGACGTTGAAGATTTTTCACACACTAGGTTGCATTTCTTTCTGCGGTAGTCTGGCCAACCAAAGCTAAAGAACTTAGCATGTCCTGCTATTTAACCCGTATCTGGGGGCTGAATAATTTCCCTAGGGTATTTGCGCGTAAGTAAATCTAACGAACTGGAATTCCAACTCGGTTTTCGGAGTTCTCACTCTGAGGCGATATCGATTACACCACCACCGCATTCACCTAATGTATCCTATAATAGTATCATTTTGAATTCTATAATTGTCATTTCTCGTTTAGATTCGAATCCTGAATGATTTATGCACGCATCTTTGAAAAAAGTTTAAATCATTAATTGACAATATCCGCTAATCTCATAGAAAATATATATGTATATCACTGTTTTAAGTAGTAATGAGTGTGTCGCTGTTTTTCGGCTGTCGTCTCGTAAAACATTGCCAGCAATAACTTTGATTACCGTTTACGTTTCCATCTCATTGTCTTAAAACGTATTAAGCTCAACTTAACATATATCAGCTTTTTAAGAAATATTTACTTTACATTCTGATGTGCGATGTATCGTCAGGTGTAGTAAATTTACAGCGAAGCAGTCGACCTTGCTTAAATCAAGTGAATTAGAATACGGAACTGCAATGGACCACAGGCTATATCCAGCTCTCACGTGTGGCTTCAATTGTATGGGCACTGCAACAGCCACACTCCGGTTAATGGTATCAACCTGTTGGTTAAACTGTGTGATGTAGTCGGAAGGGTTTCCCGACCCTAACAATGAAGGACAACACTATTCCCCAACACATGGGATCCAAGCGGCCATTGGCCAGTTGCAAGCATGGGCGTAGGAGCTGCGCCTCTGTGACTTTAACAGTGTGCGGAGGTAACCTCAGCATCGCCAGTGAAAAAGGAACCGGTAACCCATGGTATTATTTCGACTTGAATTTCCCCATGAACTCGAATTACAATAGAAAGAAGAGGAGTGGTAACCACAGCGGCGCAAAATACGCTAACTGAATAAATAGATGAATGAATAAGACTTATTTTGCCAAATATATTTTACATGTTACTGTTCTAATGTATGTGCGAAACACGATTTAGAATACAGATTTTTAATGTAGATAAAACATTTCCTGGTAAAATAGTGCCGTTAAAATATATAGCTTTTGAAGGCACAATAGATGGAGAGAGTTTATTAAATGTACACATTTTAGCAGAGCCTATTCAGAAAAAAAGAAAGCGTTTTAGTATCTAAAAGATTGTAATACATTTAGCAAGCTATCCCTACAATAAAAAAATAACGTTTTTTGAGGTAGTTTCTTTATAGAAGAAAATGTTACTGTACGTAAGATGATGCTAGCAGCAAAGCTGAACACAGAAATAAAATATATGTGTTTGAGGTAGCGTGTCTCTAAGCATGATAGCCTTC